>JAOTQE010073101.1:0-16698 GCA_025631205.1 Nesometra sesokonis
TTAAATTTAGGGATAATTAAAAGATTTTTGTTTGCAGATCTAAGACGGCGGGAAGGGTTATATGGATTGAGAAGTTTGAGTCTTTTAAATGCTTGTGTGTTATTCTGATATATCAACTGACGTCATATGGTTCATTCCACTGGTGAAATTATCGTTTTCTCAAATTGTGCTATACCTCATTATTTAAACAGTCCCCCGGAAAACCATCACAAACGAAGTGTTGGAGTATACATGTACCATCGTGACATCGAAAGCCGTTCAAACAACCATGAAGCACACGACCTGAAAATGATGAACAAATACACAACAGCAACACTGAGTGTTTAAAGAGTAAACTGTGTTACAATTACACACATTTTATTGTTTTAAGACGCAAACGCTTCAATACATGCTTATACACCCTACAGACCAGGCGATCTTGATAATAATTATTATTAACTATTATTCGATGTCACAGTTACCGGATGCCAGAGCAGTCAATATAAACATCAAACATAGATTGCCGACTTAGAAAATGGAACACGATAAATATGAGTTTTAGTTTGATCTTTCAAACGTCCGCTAACCTCCTAGTTAACATTAGGCTATATTTCTATGCATATGAAGGGAAATAAGAAGACATTCATCTTTGAAAAAAGAGATAATTCTACATACCTCCATTATTTTCAGAAAGTTTTATATTATTATCTGTTGTTAACTCTTCGTCAAGATGATCTACTATCTGAAATGTATTAATAAATAGTAAATATGTCGATGAATTAGTATAAATTATTGTCTACTAATAAGTAAGTGTTAGCTACGTTATAGGTCTACTAAATCCCAACCCCCAACTTTATCACTGCACAGATAGCATCCACTACCGGACCTCTAGCCACAATATCTGATAAAATACAAAGGTGCGTATGAATGATGGTATTAAATTTATATAAATTGACACAAAATATATATATTTGCCTTGAATGAATTCGCGTTGATTAAATATAGGCGTAACGTTGACCTACTTGTTTGAAAACATGTCTACAGCATTGTAAGCCTGAACTTACAGTCAACGTTGTAGGCACCTGTTAGATTTTAGAGACAAGAACGTCTATATCACTAAAATTATGCCTAAATTACCAACCTCCTGGTTTGTTGAAATGATAATACTTGATGTAAAAATAAATAAAATTTTCCATTTCTCAAACATGTTTGAATTACAATCTATGAATTACTCCTTCGTTAGCACGTTACTCAATCAGGTTATGCAAATGATAGTTTTGAATAGTGACGTAACGTATACGTTTGTAACGCTACAGTGAATACGTGTTGGCAAAATATGGCCTAAAATTATGTACCGCACGTTCCGGCGGCCAACGTTACATCGTCTATCATGATTAGGGTGTAACCTGCATCAATGTGACATGCGTCAGTCAAGTTTCGTCTAGAAAAGTTGCCTACTTCTGGTGTCAGATAAATTCTGACTCCGGATAGGCACACATTTTGCAAAAATCAAAATGTATTTCTCCGTAACGAACAAGTAATCAATCGCAACATCTCTTACTAAAAAATGCTCAAGAAGAGCAAACATTGTGAAAGAATTCCCGGTGAAAATCTGGAATAAAGGTTCCGTTAACAATGTGATCTGGATAATTCGTTTTTTACTCTTTATTTTGATTTTGGTTAAACAAGAACAGAATCTTAAAGGATTAATTGATATTCGTTTTGTATACTTAAGACATAATTAATTTTAGGTGTGTATATTTTTAGAAACTGATACAGGAGGATTTCAAAGATATGGAGTGTTAAAATACGACCCAGTTTAAAGTTTTTGGTACATGCTGAATTTTGGAAGTATATGATGAATTTTAACTGCTAAAAAACAGGAAGGGCCACTATTTTTTTACAAATAGGCATTGAATATGAAACAGTATAAAATGCCAATGCTGGTCCAATATAACATAATTTTCACTTTCAACACGAGTAGGTAATAAACATACAGTTACTGTTCTACACATCACCTTTGGTGAAAAACGAAAGCGCTATTTATGCGAGAAAAGACACGGATTGAAACTGAATGCAAGTTTACAAACATGAACAACACCTAGTAATTTTCGCAATGAATCTAAAAAACCATAGAGAAAACGCGTTATGCTTTAAATAGCGAGAACGCGTTAATACTTTTTGCACCACGTGATAGGAAATTTACGTCACCAACACAGGTGATATATCATATGCAAATAAGACCAGATACCACAAATTTCAATTACAACTCAGTTGGCAGTGTAGAGAGTGTCGTGTGTCGCTGATGCAGATTATTGCCATTGCTTGCTCTGCGCCATTCAAACACCTTCTACAAAACGTGTTCTAGTAATGGCGATATACTGCAGCCGTTGGATTGTATATACATCGATTCTTTTATTGAGTTTAACTTATATATCTGAGTGTTTTGTAGAAAAAGTGGAGGTATGGTCCATTATTATTTCTCATATATTTTAGATTTTTCTGAAAACTTTCTTTGGGCTGTTGCGATGTGGAATACGTGACTACCATCTGCTTACAATGTCTGTATTCGTTTGTGCGCGCATTAAGAACCTACAAATAAACGATTAACCGCCAGCGGTATCTTTTCGCGCACGTTTCTTTAATTTTGATGTTTACTGCTTGCCCAAGACAAAAGTTTAGTGATTTAATATTGGAGATTATATATAGCGTTCCTAGATAGGCAAACCATAACCTCGACTTTATCATTGCAGTGTAAAGCTTATCTATTTTGAATGCGCTGTTAAATATCCTCTTAACATTTTCAGATTCAACAAACTAAAGAATACACGCACCAACAACAGAGAGGTAACATTAAAGCAAGTCAAGATGGTACGTAGCCACACCAATTAGGCATTAGAATATTATATTGTGCATGTTACCCATGTAGTTTCAACCAATTTTAAAATTTGTACATTTTATTATATTTATTTCGCAATAGAAAATAACAGAAATAGTGTACTATAATGATAAAAGATCACCATTGAATAAGCCAATTAGGGCTATAACCACTTCATTGCGGAGACATGGGCTAAACTAATAATGATAATGTAATCAACAGTACTGTAATATAATTGATCAAGTAAAATATTAATAAAACCAATAACAACCGCTAAAGAATTTCAATTAGCGATTTTAGCGATTCGTATATTATCAAACGCTAAATCTAGTAACCTTGTGTACTGTATATAGTTACAAATCTGTAACCATTTACGCTATTTAAAACGTGTTACTTTTTTACACGGCAAATCGCAAAATTAATAATTATATTCATGTTAACAGAGCCGGATGAACGCGGCTACTGCAATGGATTCGCCTGTCACGATTATAGTTGTATACCAGAGGCGTACGTCTGCGATGGTGAACCAGACTGCAAGAGTGGTGAGGTAACTAATGAATATTCATTTTTCAACTTAAACAAGTTTTATCAAAGTTTGGTTGCTTCCTATCGAACCTAAATTTTGTAAAAAACTTTGGTATGTTCAACTAGAGCTAGAAAAACTTGTGCGTATTGTGTGACAGTATAGAGGGCGCAATTGATTATTACAATGCGCCCTCTATATCGTCACACAAAAATGTTCTATTACAATTTCCTACATTATATTGACTATTAAATACTATATCCAATTTGTATTTTCTCGTCTACAAATAAATACATTGCTTTTAAAATGGGAAAGATCAGAAATGGGTGGAATAAAGGAAAATTATAATCGACAGGTAAAACCCTGACCCTATTGATGCTGCCGTCTCGTATATATTTCAAGCTCTCAATGAAGACAATAAATTATCGAGAAACTTACCAACGTTTCGTGAACTACCAGTTTATTTTATTCATGCCTTTTAGTGACGCTGTCAATGTGCTTGTATTCCAGTCTCGATATCCTGGTTCAATCCTAACCAAGCGATAGGATTATTCCCACGACAAACAATGCCGCTGCCTGAGCCCCGTAATTAATAAGTCTTAGTTTATGATATAGTATACAGTATATAACTTGTAATTGGCATTAATGGTGTTGAATCTGGCTGAAATTTAAGAAAAACAAAAGCAATGTATTAAAACAAAGTTACTTAAGATATAAATGTATTGCTTTGATAAAATAACATTTTAATATGACGACACTATGCAGTAGTATTTAAAAAAATATATTTTACTTACCTGAAGGACGAATCAGCTTGCAATGTAAATTTAAACGGGTGTAACGATGATCAGTTTCAATGTTTAAACGGTGACTGTATCGAGAGATCTTGGGCTTGTGATATGGTTACGGACTGCGCCAATAGTGATGACGAAGACGAGGCCCTATGTGACCATCGGCAATGCAAAGATAATGAATTCAAATGCCAGGTAAATGTAACGTTTTGATTGAATTAATAAGTATATAATGCATTAAATAAATATATATACAGTTATCAAATATGTAACCAAATAACATTAAACGCGTCTTAGAGTTTATAATCTCGTTACACTTGAATGGTCATTTTTACATATATATTTAATGCTTTGACAAAAAAAATCTATATCGCTCAACTTTAAAATTTAATTGTAACACACACGTACACATAATACATGAATTAACATTAAAAGCGATCTATGCACATTTAGAATCAATAATAAAATAACCTGTTCATTGACTCGAGTATCACATGATACTAAGATATCCAACACCCTCCGCTTCCGGCCCCCTCCCCGCTTTACCCCGTCATGCAATACTCAAACAATAGTTAATGATAATTACATTTTTAAGCCACATCTAATATAGAAAATAAAATAATATACAAATAAATTAAATTATCATACAAATATCTGCCAATTACCCAATACTTGCGACCAGTATTTTTTTTTTTTGCTTTTATTAGTTGCATTTTATCTTATATTGATTAATATGTTAAATTGTGTAATTTAAAACCTGCCTCCGATGGAAGTGTTTTTTTAATCCTGTGTGTATAAGTGGCGCATTAAATATTAAGAGTATTTTTATTTCATCAAATTGGTTTGAATTGCCCATAAACTACCTACGCATTAATCTGACAACAAATGATTTTTAAATAGTTTGACATATTCAGGTATTTTGCGTATTCGCATTTAGAAACGTGATACGGACTCGCAATTTCTTTGATGTCTAGAAGGTGCTGATGTCACCATCAAATAAAAACATCACTGGACAGTAAATACTGTTTTTGTTTTAAGAGCGGATCCTGCATCAGTATTGAATGGCAATGCGATGGCCAGTTCGACTGTTACCATTCAGACGATGAGGTAAACTGTAAAACCTGTACCCACGAGCAATTCAAATGCAACGATGACACGTGCATTCCACAGACAGCTGTTTGTAACGGCTACAATGAATGTTATGGTGGAGAGGACGAACACCAGTGGTGCGCATGCGGTGCTGGTGAATTCAAGTGCGACAGTGGTATTTGTATTCCTCATGAAAAGGTAAGTGACGTCAGGTTATCCCCTAACTTAATACACATTGAGAACTGCATACAGCATATAGACATAGACCATTTCTCCATGTTTGGAACAAAGGATAACCTAAAACGTGATTTTTTGTTCGTGGTCGTCTGACTCTTCCTGAATTGTTTTTATTAATTATTTTTTTTAACGAAGAACTGTTTTCCATAAGTTTTTTTTTCGTGATGATATCGACATGTGATAACACCTCATCACGATTACAGAGGCAGCACTGTTGCCAAGGCAACCAATTCCAAACGCATTAAGATTTTGGTATATCGGACTGTTAAATATCACTACGTTACAATTCTTCCAAATATATCTAGTCGTACCTTTTCTTTGGCTTACCTTTATCGTGGAAACTATTCCAACGTCTTTCATAAATGTTCAAATAAGTGAAAATATCACATTTTTCAACGTGATATTTTTTCAATGTTGGTTTTATTTTAATTGTAAAGGATCTAGTCCTGATTGCTTTTCTCACGAGATTCAAGGATGGCACGACTTAAAATTGAGTTTTGCATGTGAAGTCTAAATTTACTAGCATTGTCATTGCTATCAATTACCAGTACTATCAATTAGTAGGCCCTACCAGTAGCAGTGCTTAGATTTTGATGTTTCATTCTGTTTTGATGCAAGAGCAGCAATCCCTATTGATGACTGCTTGTCTTTGTTTGGCTATTTTTATGCCCTGAAAAGCATACCTGCAATCTTTCACTAATAATTATTTGGTATGCCTTAAGATAGCCCTGAATGAATGTTACGTATCTAAACTTTTATACATTAATGTGCTCTATATGTATTTAGTAGTTCTGTAGGTATCGTTGCCGTTACCATTCCTTTTTCCAGGACTATCAAATATTTCGGGGACAAATTCTGCTTTATTTTTACCAGTAGTATTCTGTCCAAATATTCTGAGACAACGGCTTAATTTTATAGATTTGTCTCTGGTTAAGCTATCCTCGCAATATATTGGCTGATACATCTCGCATCTTCTTGTAGCGTTTATTGTCACTAATCTAATCGTATTTAGGGCTCTTTTTTTACCAAATAATACTGCATTGTTTGCCAAAAAAATCTGTGCTGGAGGTTCTTGTTTGAAATATCACAGACACGACAACTTCTCCAAGTTATGCATTCTAGTTTGTGAATGAGGTGTACTCTCTACTGCTTGAGGGTGGCCACTCCGATCGTTGTACCTAGCTTTATACCCGTCAACTGTGACGGCAATGCGCGAGACAATTACTGCTAGGCTCCATTTTTTCAATTTCGGTGTGACGAGCAAGGTTTTTACCAAATTGTCCGTGAGTTCGTCATTTTTCTCGCATTTTTTGGGCGATTACCTTGGTATTGTGTCTATTGTTTCATCTCATTATCTAATGCGTGAGAAAATGATGCGTTCGTTAGAGATTCACATTGTATCGCGTGAGCGTTTCCATGTATATTTGATTGGAAGGAGCGATAGACAAGGATCGGCTGCGAAAAACGTACCGATTGATACCATAGTTTGTTTATTCTTGGTTACCTTCTTATAACGAACATTCGCAAAGACAATGCATAATGTAATGCTAATGTTTTTTTTCTGTTAATTCTGTAGTTGTTTAATTATTATACCTTATGTTCACAACTTTTAACAGGTAAGCGTCATGACCAATTTCCCTATGAAAGATAAACTTAAGTTTATTTATACGATATTACAAGAGTGTTCTCGTTTCCATCCAAACTGTTGTATAGATTGCATTCATTATTATTCCATTCTCTATCACAACTTGCAACATAAAAACTCTTCCTGTTTTAATGTATTTCTTTTTTCCCTTGATTGATAATTACTACCATCAAAGCATCCGAAACTTGATAGTATTATCGGATACAGGTGAGAACCAATGTTAATGTAAAATAAAATAAAAATACGGTATAAATATTTAAGAGACGCACCAAAAGCCTACTCTTAAAATTTAAAATGAATTTATTTATTTTGATTGAAATTCTTGAAGATCATAGTATTCGGCAAAAAAGTCGACATTTGTAGAATACAATAATTATAATTATTTGTGTTTTAGGTTTGTGATGGAAATAAAGATTGTGGATATAGTAGCGAGGACGAACATGACTGCGAGTCTTGTGACGCCGGCCAGTACCGATGCAGTGGCGATGGAAGGTGTATTCCAGACTCTTTTGTTTGCGACGGTTTAGTGGAGGACTGCCCAAATGGCGATGACGAAGCAAACTGCGGTTGTACGGCAACCGAATTTGAATGTAGCGATGGTAGCTGTATAAACCCATTTCAAGTCTGTGACGGGACCGTTCATTGTTCAGACGACGAAACATCAGCACGCTGCGAATGCGCCGATTCCGAATTCGACTGTAACTTTGAAACTCGTGTCTGTTTACCCGCTACTCAGGCGTGTGATGGTATTGTACAATGTCCGAATGGATTCGACGAGGAAGGCTGTCCTTTTAGATGCGGCGCTCCCGAGAATTTTCTATGTCCAGATGGCTCATGCATACCGATTTCTGCCCATTGTAATGGAGTCTACGACTGTGGTCACTCCAGTGCAGATGAACTTGATTGTGAATGTGCTAGTGATCAATTCAAAGTAAGAATTCCAAAGCGCAGATTAAAGGGGAACCCGTACCGGGCCCACCCGACCCATCATCCCCCTCCCCCTTTTGACTTGGACGATATAATTGAACTGAAAAAAAATAGTTGTTTGCAATAATCTGAAGATTGCCTCTCACGTACACAGGAAACGCATCTTGTTTGAAAATTGTCCTATGGAGACCCCTAACCCCTAGAAACAACACGAAATTCGGCAATAGTTCCACTTTTACCAGCTCTGCTGGATCCGCCCACGGCCGTACGGGGAGAATCTTCAGAAAAGTAGTAATACCTATAGTAAATTTAGTACATTGTAGACTTGCTCATTCACTGGTATAATTAGAAGCAGTAACTATACTCTTGTTATTTTCAGTGCTTTTCCGGTGAATGTGTACCGATATTCTACGTATGTAATTCAATTGGCGACTGTATAGATGGTAGTGATGAATTTGTTGAAGTCTGCCCTCCAGGTAAGCAGGTCTTTAAAATGATAACATGTTTTCACAGTTTTTATTTATTTTTATAGTAAATTTTGAATTGTGGTACTGGTGATTCCTTTGGTGGTGGTGGTGGTGGTGATGCTGTTGGAGCTATGTGGTTTGTTGGGCATTTTATGATTACAGTGACTTGTACAGTGCTTAGGGTGCTCAAGCCCATCTCCTTCATAGGTAGAAAAAAAATTAGTATATAAATACGAAGTAACCCCTCTCCATTCAGAAGAAATTACCACCCAACTTTCAGAGGAAAAAAAACGATAGTCAAATACTTAGCATAAAAGCGGTTTGTTAGGCGCTGTATAAACCCATTTACAACATTGCATTACAGAACCGATAATTGGAGAATGCCCAAATGTACCAGCTGGGACAATAGGACTTTGCGTATATGGATGCGACTCGGACGAAGATTGTCAACACAAAAGAAAATGCTGCTTCAACGGTTGTGGAAAAGAGTGCATTCGTCCTGTTTTTCCGCCAGAACCTTTAAGTAAGTTAATTTTATTAAATGAATGACGGTTCTTTTTAACACAGAGCACACGTTAATTAACATTGTTTTGGACAATTTGTCCATGGGAAAGTAAAACGCTGTATGTGATTTATTTTGCAGTTAAAGAAGGCGAATGCCCTGTACTAAGACCTCCTTATGGCGCGCACACTTGCCCAGACTTGTGTCTTGTCGATTCCGATTGTCCACACCTCCAGAAATGCTGCAGCAATACGTGCGGTAAGGTGTGCGCAGAGCCTGCGACACCAGTCGGTGAGGTCGAGCAAATCAACACAGACGAATTAGAAGAGGAGTTACAGCAAGTCAAGGGTCAACTTGTCTCTTTAGATAATCGTTTTGATTGGCTGGAAAAAACAGGTAACTAGGAGATTTTTTCACCAAATGTAGTTTGGACTTCAGTCTATTTCAGGGGCGGATTCAGACTTTGGACTTTAGATGTCCGAAAATAGATCATGGGGCGTGTTGAGGGATCATTTCTTATAATTGCTAAATATTTTCGTTTTATCAACGTTAATATTTGTTTTACTTTCCGAAAGGGTACCCGGGGCCACCTCTTCCCCTTAAATCCGCCCCGGTAGTAGACAGCACAAAACATTTCATGAGTCAACTATGCTTGTTGGCCGGTTACTTTAGGTAATGTAAAGAACAAGTTTACATGAAACACGTGTGCTATATTATATCATGTTCTTTAAGAGCAATGTGTTTAAATTTTAATGAACCATGTATAGTATATTATATTTGTTTACATTTTATACCATTTTATTTTCAGTTTCCGATATATTAAAACTTGGAACGCTACAGACTGAAATTACGAACCTAAAACACCACAAACACTACCAAGCACCATTACCACCTTACTACCAACCACCATCTACAACAAAGGAACCCGAACCACCACAAGAGACACCAGAAAACGTTGTGAATAATTACCCAACAAATACCGGCTCCCGACCAGGTTACCCGCATTCCTCATATGGACCCCAAAGACCGTCATATAATCAGGCAAACGTTGGACGGCCTACAAATGTCCTTTCACACAGACCTTACAAGGCACGAAGTGAAGTAAATAACAGCGATGAATTTAAACGAATGATCTCGGAATGGGGAAAACGATTAAGATCCAACGATTAAGATCCAACGATAAAATATGAAATAAAGAATTAACAAAAAACATTTATATGAAATGCAATTACAGTTCTCAAAACCAAAGAGTTCAAATTTCGTGTATAGTATTTGAATAATAAATTTGAGATAAGAAATACTAGGCTATATAACTAAATTACACCAAACTATATTTACATGTAAATTTGTCGTAGAAATGTCGGTAGTCATACGGGAAGTGATAGCTCGGGTCCGCCCATATTTTTGATTATTATTAACATTAGAACAACAGGCGACATTACAAAAATAAGTCGTGTAAATGTGCACATTATGGAGGGTTCGCAATTTTACGAAATAAAACGAACGTCACACACTTTTTAAGTTGATAAAAATTATTAAATTTTCCACGTACAAATCGTCGACGATCCTCCTGAAATACTACCAACTCTGACAGAATTCAAGGTGTTTCTATTCAAACGTTTCAAGAATTTCAATTTATGACGCATCCGTTTTCGTATTCGTTAAGTTGCGAAAGCTCGCTATTACTCGAAATACGTAATATTAAAGTGAAGATACTGATTGTGTTCCAAGATTATATTCGGACGTTCTTTGTTTATTATGAGACTAGTCGTGGAAAAACCACTAAGTTGTCACACAGGAAGTTGAGAAAGCTATAAACAGGAAATATAAACGAACACAAAAAAAATTTGTGTATATTTTTAACAAAATATACGCGTCTGATTTTGAAAATTGACCCCTGATTTTAATGCATATAAAAAACCTAATATGGTTTTAACAATAACTCAATTTCCAATTTTCCTACAACTTGGTGGTTTTGGCGTGTCATGCCTCAGATGTAATTTCCCAGCTATTCAAATAAATCTAAGCTATTTATGGTTTACATTAAACGTTCTATCCATGGAAATCTTTCATTTTCCCCCAAACCAGATGTAAAGTCTGGCGCACACTTGAGTTTTGCTCAGCAATCTGCCTCGCGAGCTACTTTGCTTACTAAAAATTAATGTACACTGTAAGCAGTGCCTCGCGATGAGCAAAATTACTCGAGTACGCACCGGTTTTAGTGGTTGTTTACTGGATATAACAATTGTGGGTGACCAAGGAGGTATTAACCTCCTTGGGGTGACTTACAGGATTCACATTTAAATCTTTGCTTCGCCATTAATAGTCTCTCTCTCTCTCCTTGTAACTGGTGTTCTTGTAACTATTAGATCTGAATCACCAGCACACTTGATATTATATTAAACATTTCTATTATGAATAATAATTATGAATTTAAAATATAGGTATATAGTCAAAATGCATCGGTGTTAGTTGTGAGATATCTGAATCGTATAGAGGAAATGAGTAAATGAATCCTGAACCCTCAACCCTCCTTTAACCAAAATGTAGAGTGAAGCGTCTGAATAAATGTACAGATCCGTAATAGTGGTTTTATTTATTAAACGTTTACAAATTTAATGATCGGAGCGTGTCTAGAGATAAAATTGACAGAAAAAATATAGCAGTGGTTTGCTCTAAACCCCGTCAAAATACAACTCTGTTCGTGTACAGTGAGATCTTCATCTAGCCATTTGATGTTTCATTTAGGTCGATTAGCCGAGGGATGCCTCTTGGAGATTAGACCTCTGTTTACAATGGTGGTTTATGGTCTGTAGCTTCCACAAACCTAATGTGTTGATACTGCACTAATATAAATAGATAAAGCGATATATAAGCATATCATAAAATCTTAATATATATGAAATTAAAATACAAAAAATGAAATCTAAACAACACTGAAGAGTATCATTATGGCGGAAAATAGACTTCAATGGAATATCCATTAAGGATTGAAAGTAAAGTTCTGAACATCCTCTTGACGACCAGTGGGTGATCCCCAAACAAAATTGATATTTCAATACATTCAAGTATCAATATTGTTAAGTATCATTGTTAAAATCAGTCAGATGGTTCGAGCAAAATACAACGGACATTAAATTAGAAATAAAAAAAAATCACAGCGCAGGAAAACCTCAAATAAGCTAAATTTTCAGCCAATCTGTGAAAAAATTCTATGAAAAAGTTTTTCGACTGATTTGAGTAGGTATGGGTGTCAACATTTACCAAAAAAGTTAGGTGGGGTAGGGGGTGGGGAAAGTGCTTTTTTAAAAGGTCAAAGATCATTGACCTTTGCTAAAATGACCAAAATTTGATATCGTACATGGATGATATTGACATCAAAATGCAGAGAATTGTAATAAAGAAAATTAAAATAGATTTTGATGCCTGAAATTAATTTATGACCTCCAAATTTGAGGTCAAATGTCAAAATAATAATTTTATCAGTGATCTCGGATTGATCTGTGAAAACCTCTAGAAAAAGTGATTTAAATGAGTATTAATATTTACCAAAAAGAAAATGGGAGGGATGGGAATGTGCTTTTTACAAGGTCAAAGGTCATTGACCTTTACTAAACTGACCAAAAATTGTTTCTCTGGATTCCGATACGGAACTTTTTTTAAATTTTTATTTTGTGTCGCATCCAACAGCAAGTTTACTCGCCACTTACAGGATGAGAACTTCACCATGCTTATTAAACCAAGTGTCACTATGAGGATTGGGAAGTGACATTGTTAAGTCGTACAAACCAACCTAGCGTTCAGCCAGGTTCGAACCCAGGACCTCGGGATTGGAAGGCAAGCATGCTAACCACAAAGTTACAACGCAACTACAACTTGGATAATATTGGTGTCAAAATGTAGAGAATTGTATTAAAACACAAATAAAATACTTGTTGATGCCTGCAATTAAAGACCTTCAAATGCGAGGTCAAAGGTCGAAATAAGAAATTATTCGGTGTATTTGCATGTTAGCAACATCGTAGCCAATATCAGTTGAGCCCTAAAAGTATGTGTATTTCTGTATGTATATCTTTATTTATCTTTATTAATCTTTATTCAAGGAAGGATTAATAGTCCTGATAGATCGCCTCCTTAACTCCCCGTTCAAACCACCTCGGTTCAACTAAAAGAATTTTAGCATTGCCAAAGTCAACATCATGTTTTGGTTCTTCTGTGTGGATGTGGAATGACACCTCTGATGTGATAGAACTAGGGCGTCACAGTGTGCTCCAGGAATCTAGTTTTGAGTGACCTTTGAGTCTCACCAACGTTTAGGTACTGGTCCGTATGAGTAGACTTTCTGAATACCTTGGTTTTAATGCTGCCATCATCGTTGATCACAGACCATGTATGAAGGAAATCGAGGGCTCTCACCGTCTTGTTCTCAATCGAGTCCTGGTCCGTAACGAGGTCTCAACATCTGCCTCTGACGTCCACTTTATGTGTTCGTCAATAACTGTTCAGATGATCTGTGAACTGCTGGGCGTGGGCCTTTAATTTTGTGTAGGTGTCATCAACATACCGACGCCACCATGTTGGGGGTTTGTTGCTGTTCTGATAGCTCTCTGTTCGAAGTCCTCAATGTATAAGTTACAATGGGGGAAAACTGGGGATCCCTAGCCGCTCTGTGTATCTGTTGGTAAAACTTTTAGCAACATCCTGATGAGCCATGGGTGCTTCAAGCTTCTTTTGTATCAGTGTCTGAGCTTTGTTTACAGGTTTAGTACCATTGCCCTGAGACTGTTAGAATCACTGCTATTGAGTTGTCTGCATGCTGATTCAGTAACCGGTGACGATGTCAACAACAGGGGCCCGACGACGCAGCAAAGTTCAGGGACTTTCATCAAAACTGGTAATTCTGGATCTGAGAGTATGCGGTTGGAACAGTTCTTAACCCATTTTGACACGCATTCAGCAGCTAAGTTAGATGTTATCTTATTTTTCTGAGATTTAAACTACTTCTGAACAAGTCACTGATATTTGTTTTGTTGCCTTGTTTTGGAAAGATTATGTTCACGCAGCTGTGCATTCCTAACAAATGACGTCTCTTCCTCCCGTATACTAGGTATAAACCGAGGTGGTTTGAACGGGGAGGCGTTAAGGAGGTGATCTATATCAGGACTAATCCTTCCTTGAATAAAGATGGTGGTCGATACAACTTTTCTCCTATTTGGAAAAATCTACTGAGGATGAGGGCACAGAGTTCGAAATTCCTGCCGAGAATGTTGACTAATGACGTCACCAATCAACATCACGTGACCAAGGCTGCAAGTTTTTGTTAAATCCAGTGTTTTAAACTCTATGCTTAACAATTCTACCTGGATAGATAAACTTTCAAAGGACATATATCCTATATGTCACTGTTTAGAACTGCTGCACAGTGTCAAAGGTCATATACAAAAATGCATTTTGTTTCTCTTTTAGTACAAATCTCTACATTTTGACGCAATCAACCATGTACCACATCGGATTCATGAGATACAGTTATTGGCCATTTTTTAGCAAATGTCAATGACCTTTGACCTTGGTAAAATCACTTTCCCAACCCCAATTGTACCTAACTTTCTTTGGGTAAATATTAACACCTAGTACCTATTCACATCAGTTGAGAAACCTTTCCATATTTTTTTTTCACATGTGAACATGAAAGTAATGATAAAATTTTATTTTTGACCTTTGACCTCAAATTTTAAGGTTACAAGTTCATTTCAGGGATCAAAATGAATTTTAATTCTATTTTACTAACTGTCTGCATTTTGACACATATCATCCATGTAACAATATCAGATTCCTGAGATACAATTATTGGTCATTCCAGCAAAGGTCAATGACCTTTGACCTTATAAAAAAGCACTATCCCCATCCCCTATCTCACCTAACTTTTTTTTGGTAAATGTTGACACCCATACCTACTCAGTTGAAACACCTTTTCATAGAATTTTTTAGGGATACTATTGTGGTTCATTTGTGTTGGCCTCCCACAACCTCTGTTTTAAGAGAAAGGGGTGACAAAACCATCCATTGGAAATGATTTGCAGCAAAAATCCCTATTATGGAAAATGAGGCTAATGACAAATTTTCCCAACTTAGAGGTGAGGGGTTTCTACCAGAAGGTAGCAGAGTCCCACTTTTTTTTTGACTACTGAGAAAAATATCAAGATGAGTTTGGGAATGGATACCACATAAATTCCTTTAGACAACTGTTCCCATACCAAAACTTAAAATTTAAACTCCTTGCCTTAGATAATTGGCACCTCATGTCAAATGGCTTGATCCCATCCTTTGATAAAAAAGCAAGCATTTTAACCACGAAGCTACAGCGCCAGCAGGGCCACCCTGTTTAAATAAGTGCCCATTTCGTAACGGCACCTTGAATGTTTTGTTAGTAAACACTTTGTGTCACATGTCACATGAATTGGCCATTATTTGCAATTTTGACAAACCAGCTTTTTGGACACTATTCGCATACCGAAATACCTTACCCCGACCGGGCGGTGTAATGCTGTTAAAATCTA
Source organism: Nesometra sesokonis (assembly GCA_025631205.1). NCBI lineage: Eukaryota > Metazoa > Echinodermata > Crinoidea > Comatulida > Antedonidae > Nesometra > Nesometra sesokonis. The sequence goes on from JAOTQE010073101.1 coordinate 15,593, forward strand.
GGTTTTCTTATACCTTGTTGCATTGAACGGCGAGTTATCGCCACTTACAGAATGACATCTAAGTCATGCCTTCTAAACCAAGTCATGAGGCTTAGGGAGGTCCGTTGTTAGGTCGTGTTCATCCAGATACGAACCTGGGACCTCTGGATAAGAAGGCGAGCATTTAACCACGAAGCTACAGAGCCAGCTGGGCCACCCTGTTTAAATAAGTGCCCATTTCGTGACTGCACCTTGAATGTTTTGTTAGTAAACACCAAAATAAAGCAAAACTTATTAAGATTTATGAATAATTTATTGTAAACAAATGCTCCTGCCACATTGTAATATTTACAGAGGAAAGTAGCCAGGGTTTTAGCAGTTCTTACTTCACTCCCTCACACTTCCAGAGGAAGAAACTACAGTACTAAAACATTGCATAAATCTACTTGAGAGTAGAGAACTGTAATTCTCAACCATATTACAATATTTGACCAAAAAAAAAAAAATCATTTCCAAATAAAAAAAACATGAACTGTTTGACTGGCAACCTGATGTTCAACGTCCGAGATTCTAGTCCACTAGCATTTAGGGTTTAAATATAACACAAATTTTAAAACCTGATAAACCTTTAAAACTCACTACTTCTTGGAATCTTATTTTAATATTACAACTGGGTGTTGATGAGTAAATAATTTTCCCAGAGTTGAGTAAATAAAATATTAGTTTAACCAAACTGGCAAATATTTAACACACTTAAAAATAAAACCACCTACATCATCAGCTGATCTTCCAGAATTAAGTGGAACCATTTTTTTTAAATGGTACTTGTATAAAGGGCTAAAATACAGTCAATTAATAACAAAACAATTTTTTAGATTTTAAATACTGTAAAGCAGTGGTGTATGCCTTGACCACCATCATAAAACACAGAAAATAGGGAAACATTTTTTTGCTTGTCAAAATCTGATCGGGTTTGACCACTCCTGTAAAGCATTAAATTTACAAATGTCTAAATAAAAGATAATGATAATGAATCATTTATATAGTGCAAATTCGTTAAACCGTAGTAAAAATCAAAGGCGCTTCGCATGCTAGTTATTAAATAGGTGGGTTTTGAGATTGACCTT
>JAOTQE010073112.1:0-16698 GCA_025631205.1 Nesometra sesokonis
CCAAACTGCCCCTCCACCCCCCTCGTTGACGATTCGCACCCGAATCTCCCGTCTTTTCATTTCTAAATGTTGGCATGTATGAAAAAATGCATTTTAAAATGACCTTGCTTAGTCATACTGATGATAAACTGACATCATGAAAAGCACCATGCTAATTTTGTATTAATAACTGCCCAAAAATATTCAATTTAGGAATTAATCTAGAATCCTCGTCATCATTATTTTTCACAATAAACGCCCTTCTTGGAGAAGTACTGATGATTGAGGTTTTTAAACACCGTGTTACTTATTCAAAGTCTATGGTACATACTGTTTTTCTCAATGGGGTGAGGGTGCAACTGATATTAATACAGTATTTATTTTTGCAAATTAGCTTTTATGATAACACTGTATTAACAGCTACCCTTTGAAAAAAATACCACCTCTGACTAGGTAGATCTACCATATTAAATTTTTAGGGAGATCTACCTAGCAACACGGAGAACTACCTAGCAAGGTAGTATATTATTACCCAGTCTGTTGATGTTGTTAATGTGTTAAGGTTTATTCTAAATAATGGCAGAATTTTTCTATGTATACTTGTAGAGCATTGCTGACCATATCCTTGGTAGTATCCCTTGATATGATAGTTTTTATAAGGTTAACCCTTTTAACTACCCATTATCTACCCTGTTAACAGAGTTATTTTTTTCAGAGTGTAAATTTGTCAAATATTATTAGATTAAATAACAAGATAATTTTACTATATATTTATCACCAAATTTTAATTAATTTTACATTTCTAATTTTGAATTTAAATTTCAAAGAGTATATGCTGCTTATGATTTTAATATCTAATCTTCTTTTTTATTGTATTCGTGATTATTTTACGGTACAGCATGGTTGAATTCCAAGTCTTGCCAAATATTTTAGAAATCTCTGCTAGCTATCATCTAGCTGGTAGTAGATAATAGTTTTAAAAGCTTTAAGTTTCAATTTTAATTGTGCATGCTTAAATTTCAGAAGGGATGAAAGGTGTATATAGGATTTTAAGGGGTTTTTTTTGTAATTTGCAACCTACACATTGAAATTGTTATCAATTAACATTACATATTGTAACAGTGTTCAACATCCTTGGGAAAGAGTTCTTTAAGGGAGTTTTATGTTTTTTATTTGATGCATGCTTAATATTCACAAGGAAATAAAGGTGATATTTAAGGGTGCCGGGATTGGTTGAATAAATAAATATACTGATTTTTATTTCTAAGTATCGTTATTTTATTAATTTACACATACTGTTTACACTTTAATAAAGCAAAAATGAGGTAACTTTCAATAAACCACACCGGTGAATGGGCTGTTAAAGATAATTTAACGATTACTGTGTTTGGTTTTTAATATTAACAATTCAAAAGAAATCTTGATGTTTTTAGGGAAGAAAATTTATTCTGTATATCATCTGTTATCATCATCATCATCACCATCATCATAATTATCATCATCAGTATAAAATATAGTACTTATTTCAGATTTGAAACGCTCAAAATTTTAAAAAAAAGATAGATATGCATGTTTTATTTATATTTTCTCATGTGTTTTGTAACAATCCAAGTCAGATTTAATTTCCCATAGAATCAATAATATTGATTAAATTGTAAATTTAAGTTAGTTAAATTTATTTTTTATAGAAAAAAAACTTGCAAAATGCTGCAAGATGTAATAATGATATTCCAAATAAGGATATGATTATGGGAACGGTGTCCAGTGATAGTACTAAAAGATTTGTCTGGCATTGAGATAGTGACTCCTTAAATATAACAAAAATCGACATATTGAGTCACTCTAATCAGCAGTGCACTAAACTAAGGGCGAAGATTTGTATAAGAAAGATGTTCCATGGTTTGTAATTAAAGAGACATTCCTTCCAAAATCCAGTAAAATTAAATTTCTTTAAAAACTTATCTGTTTATCAAACTCTTTCAGGCTTATTCATCCGCTTTATTTTTAAGATCCACCCAAAAAATCAAATTCTATACTTATTTTGTCTTTTTAAAGTTCTGAATTAATATAATGGCATAAACATGCCAGATCAGTATTATAATTCTGAATTTGAATAAAAAATAGTAACATTTAGAATATTTTATTTTTTTTGTTGACACCACAGAATTTTAGAAGGAATGGACCTTTAAGTTTTCGATTTACTTGATTATACAACACAATGTGTAGTATCTATAGAGTGAAAAAAATGTTATGCAAGTTACAAATTAATTAAATAAATTGTGCTTCTAACGTAATACAGTCTTTTGTGATTCATATTCAATCAAGTAAGAAAGTATAATGCATACTCCAAGCAATGAGATACACGCCATCGTGACAAGAATCTTGTCACGATGGCGTGTATCTAATTGCTTGGATTATGCATTATACTGTACTTTCTTACTTGAAGTTGTAGAGGCCTTGGCAATAAACGCTATATAAATGTCACATACTATTATTATTATTATTATTGGAAAGTATGATTTGAAATACAGTGGAACCTCCATTTTACATACCTTAATTTTATGAACCCTCATTTTTACATATGCCTAAAATCAGCTAACGTTGTAATATTTAAGCTTTGATCATTGACTTGAAACAAGACATCAGGTAAAATTTATGTTAAAATTACCCAGTACTTACATAGATTTAGTAGGCCTACATTGAAAATTTCCAAAACAAAGTAGTAATTAAATAAATAACCAGTAATTAAGGAACATAACATATAAATATTACCTTAACTCAATTTTACAAACCCTCAGATTTATATACCCTTCTGGTCCCTTACATTATGTAATATCGAGGTTCTACTGTAAATCTAAAAATCCAAAATTCCAATGTTTTGCCTGTTGCCGTAACCTCCGACATAAATAATTCAAAGCGTGGAATAAACGTTAAAAAATATTTTATTCCACCCTCCGATTCGTCGATATTCTGTTGAAATTGCAAATACTGTGTGGAACAATTATTATATTCAGTATTTGATTCTAATGAAAATTAATTTTTTATTTTTTACTCAATGGAACGGATTCATATAGCCACTTCTTTTTCTTGTTCTTCTTGCGAATAAAGTTTACAATTGTTACGCATGAGTGGCTACATAAAATACATGTACGTTCTGCTTCACGGAGTATAACTCAATTTGAGCTGGTTATTTTACCCTCCGCTTTGGTATATGACTTCCTTTTTGCAAATTTGTCAAAAAAAAGTTTGAAAAACAAGGTATGAAAGTTTTTCATATGCAGCTATGAATTTTCCCTGCACGTTTTTTAAAGATTTAAACAGGAGTTTTCTGTGACTTTTGGTGGAAAATTTCTAGTACCCGTACATTTAATATGTATTTCGTCTTTTGAGTAATTCAACATAAAATTTACTTAATTGCATCCAATAATTGCCAGAGATACATAATCCCCATTGTTGCCAATTTGAACTCCATTTACCCCTACCCATGTTTCTGTGTGATATTTTTACAAGGAAGCCCTAATGAAATACGAGGGGTCATAACTAGATTATAAAACGGAGGACTTGATAATGATTGATAATAATATAAAATACCCTTGTTTAAAAATGTATACCTACCATTACTTAATTTTGATGAACACGATTTTTATACACATTTTTGGTACATCAATTAATTTTGTGTAGATATAAACAAACTCCATAATTAGAAGCACGCGGAGAGAGGGCGCAAAACTCTACCGAGTGACCGAAATTCTCGCCAACGCAGCTTTACCGTTTAAAATTTCTGTACACGCTGTCTTTTTTTGCGGATTTTAGACTGGAAAGCAGGAGTACCATCAAGGTACTGTGCGTCGGCGATTGGTGGTTTTACAGATCGTTCACTGGATACCGCATGTTTTCCGGAGGCTCATGCGACCAAGGATTTTGACAAAAATTAATTGTTCCTTGGGTCATTTCAAGACTTCCATGAAAATTTCATCAGAATCTGTCAATTACTTGTACGTGTGTTAAGAAGATACACACATACACACCCACACACACCACACATACACGTCACACACACCACACAAACACACTCACCAACGACTGAAAACATATCCTCACTAACTTAGTTTAGTTGGCGGAGGTAATGATGACCATTACCGTACACAAAATGGCTTTAAGAATAGCTTGTACAACCAAGTCAAACCAATAATTCAGACGCGGGACGTTTACGTGCTTAGAAGTAATCAAACACACAGACGTGAAAAGCCTAGTCTATGGCCCTGCTAAGCTTCCCACGTGAACTTTAGATTTCAGCATTCCCCTAAAACCTTGCATCCAGTATATCTAGTGTGGAGAAGGATCCATGGCACTCTGCTAAGCTCTCCACATGACCTTAAGATTTCACCATTCCTCCGATACGGTTGCATAGCAGGTGCAGAGAAGATCTATGACCCTCTGCTAAGTTCTCCACAGGGCCATTCCTCTTCCCGCATGAGCAGTCCACATTGTATACTTGTGCCTACTACCTAAACATCCAGTTATGCGCATGAGTTGGATCGGGATCCATGACCATCTGCTAAGCTCTCCAGAGGACCATTCCCCTTCCCGCATGAGCAGTCTACCTGCCAACTCTCACGCATTATGCGCGAGTCTCACGCATTGGAGCCTATTTTTGTCGTCTCGCGCATAAATAAATTTATCTCACGCAAGGAGAATCCTCACTCAGTCATATCAATAGCTTTTCTCACGCATGACACAACAAAATATGGTAAAAACCGCCCCGAAAACAGTGATAATTTGGGTAGAAACGGCCCAAAAAATGGTCAGGTGACGTTTTTGTATAGTTGCGGAGTGGATCAGGATCTATGGCCCTTTGATAAACTCTTCATGCTATACATAGATTTTCCAATTTCCCTCATTGCATATTTGTTTTATAATGCGCAAGCAGGTTTGGGATGAGATATCACAAATTTGACAAAATAAATAAATAATGTGACAAACAAAATATCGCATACTTTATATAGACTAGTGGGATTTCAGAAAAAAGGGCCTCTATAAGATCCTAGAGGCAAAATTGGGTAAAAGTTGGGAACCAGGCTATTTAGCATAATTTTGGCATGCTGAATCTGATTAACCCGGTTCCCAAGTGAAATTTTGGGGTTTTGACCCTCTAATTTGCATAAACAAAATGGCGGCCATGTTTTTAAAAATACTTGATATGATATCTTTGTAACGACTAATCATGGAGAGTTAATTTTGGTGTCAAATTATTGACAATATGCACATTTATATTTGCAATACAATGATACGCAAGCAAAAAACTTGTTATATAAAAATTACTCGTTTATTAAAATGATATACAGTAATATTGAATATATTATATAATTAAAATGAAAGTAGAAATTAGAAATTATAATAATCAGATGCCACATTAAACGAAACGCCAGCATTTCAGTTTGTAACCTAACAGGTACTACTATTATATATTACTATTATAGTAATACAGTGTAATAATATAATATATATAATAGTATAAAATAATATTGTAGTAATATAATATATGTATATATATCGGGTGGCCCAAAAACGTCACTAAATTCAAAACTAGCTTCTTGAAAATCTGCACACATACGGAGGTGGGTATTGCCTATAAACTGGCAAAGTTCAAAGGTCTTTGGCCAAACCGTCTCGTCACAGTCAAACTTTTAAAACACATGTCGAAAATTGACGTACCAGAATGAAAGAAGGTTTAGATTCATTTACTAATCACACCAAATGCTTGATGTGTCCTCTATCCTGATCATAAACTGTGCATAGTCTCTTTTTCCATGGAAAAAATGCAGTGCCTAACCTTATCCAGAGATTCCCCCAGGCCCTAGCTATTTTTTTCCTTCTGTTCGTCTAGATTTTTTGTGTTGAAAAAACACAAGAATTTTGCACTGGTTAAAGACCTCAGCACTCGGGGAGACATTTTGGCACTGTGCCATAAGTAACACCTGCCATTTAACGCATCATTTTTTGACTTCACACTGTATTTCTTTAACTGTGACAAAAGTACCAAATACAAAACATTGTCATTTTTAGAATTTAAAGATAAAGACCTGATGGACATATTACCAAATTTTCAGCCTTGTACCATTGGAAACACCAGAGCTAGTGAAGTTTGAAATAGGTGACGTTTTTTTGGGCCACCCGATATATATAATTATACTACATGTTCACGTGACTCCTAAAATTTTAAAATTGATAACCAACTCTGTGGCACAGAGTAATTATTTTAAACAAATATTTCATCCTTTGAATGAACTTCGTCAATATTACAACAAACTGCTACTATAAAGACCTATTTTGTATCTCCTATTATTACATAATAGGCCTAAATGTTATCGATTTAATTTTAAATTTATAATAAACATCACCAGTGACAGTTAGCTCAGTTGGTTAAACTGTGCTTTGCGCTGAACTGTGGAGACTCACTGTTCCTGGTTCGATCTAAGAATACAAGTTAATAATGCATCGTCTCTCGGATGAGACGTTAAGCCGTTAATCTCACAGCACACTCTTCGGAAAAGAACAGGGAATTGTCTTCCGGTGTACTGCCTAATCACCAGAAGGACCCAATCGAAACAAGTCTTCGGATTTAACGGGTTATCCTTAGTGTATCATACCCATATTCCAAACAAAACAAAAACCATAAATTCCAATGATATGTTCTATGTCTATTACTCGCACTACTTATCCAGTCATAAATTACAACGGATTTAACAGTTGATCACAGGGGCGGATTTAAGGGGGGGACGGGGCCTTTCGGAAAGAAAAATATATCAATATTATTTATATTAAAACGAAAATATTCAGCTAGAATTGATCTCTTAACACGCCCCTGTGGCCATTTCAGGACATCTAAAGTCCCAAATTTCATGCCTCAGAAGCCCTAGAACTGTGAGTCTCTACCCCCCCCCCACCTTTTCCAAAAGTCTGCATCCGCCCCTGGATCAACCATATCTTTTATCTGGCCTTCTCAACGCAAGTGGTCTCTCAAAGACACCGTATTCTGTATTTTAAAATAATGTTTATCATTTTTAAGACTGGTTATCAGCTTATAAGGATGATTTTGTACAGAAATTTGTATTCTTTATACAGAAAATCACAAAATCTTCCGAGATGTCCGCTTATGGGAGGTAAATTAACATACATAAAATCCAAATTTTAAGAGAAAAAGTGGCCGCATCCGTTTACGGGGGTCCGCTTACGAGAGGTACCACATGCACTGATTAGATAGGAATAACAAACCGGTCTTTGAATTAGTGTCCGTTATGGGAGGTGTCCGCTTACGAGAGGTGTCTGCACAAGAAGGTTCAACTTTAATGTTATTACAATTTGAAATGGTAATCGGTGGCATGATCAGGGAAATGGAACAGTTAATTTAACTGTTCCTTGATATATCATGAACCTGCTTGGTTGATTTACCGTTTTGGCCACTTGTGTAATTCCCTCCATTATTTCAGTTAACATGCCCTAGTTAATCATTCATGGGATAGGAGCCCCCCATCCACCCACCCCATGGGTCCGCGCCTGCTGATCCCGATGCCTGATCCGGTCATAGTTTGATATGATCTCTCTATACCTAAATTATCGATTTAACACCCTTTTTATTTAGGACACTAACAGCTAGAGCGGGTGGTGGTTTACTATCTTAAACTAAGTAGTAACCCACCCTAACAGTCATAGAATAATAGGTTAACCCAGAAAGTCATACCTATTTCTATAGTAGGCCTAGTACTTATAATAATTATTAAAAATGCTATGAATTTTAGCGTACTAACACTGCCAGCAATGTTTTATTGTTCGCCTGTTTTTTTTGTCAAACATTAAACATATATAATAAAAGTACCCGTTTATATTTTTTCTATCAAATTTGCATCATTAGACTTTGTTCTTCTATACTGTACAACTTCAGGCCCCAAAAACTCAGAATGGTCTTAACAAAATAATTCCATTTATAAACAATAAACATACTTTAAGAAATAAATAATAAATAAAATATAGTAATTCGAGACATACATAAGAAATAATTTATAATATCAATATGCCTATTTTAAAAACGTTGAATCTTACGCGATGATTTTATATAAAATATTGAATAATATGCTAAAGAGGTGACGCCTATCTTTCTAAGGATGCAAGCCAATAATTATAAATAGTAAAAACGAAGCTAAAATTGTAATAAAGTTCATATATTGTATTAGGCTGGAATTTTCAACATCTAAATTTACATTAGGTTCTTCATCTGTTGAAGAATCCTTTATTTGAGTCTCGCCTTCTTGAAGTCCTAGGCCACACCCAAACCAGTCTTGTACGGTTAGCCTAGGATATCCGTAATTCACGTTAAAGTTCCACGGACTAAACTGATAATACCAGCCACCACTTGTGAAGAAATATAGATAGTTATCTGTCCATTGTACACCTGCTACAAGCGATGGTGTAATGCCTTTAAATGACGCCAAAGAAAATGGTCCAGATATAATCCTTGTATAATCATAAATGTAAAATTGATTTCCTGGAAATAAGAAAAAAAAGGTACTTGAAAAACTCAATATGGAAATAGTCGAGTATGTAAACTTGATTGACTTTTTAACTGTGCTCCATGGGAACATTTAGAGGTGCCCCTCCTCATTTTATATCAGGCACGGATCCAAGGGGGACGGGCCCCAAAGGACTCTGCCCCCTTCCCCTTTTGAAACCAAAAAATACATTTTTTTGCACAATTTTAAATAAAACGGAAAACCACGCCCACCCGAATCTACGTTGACAAGTATACTGGAAATTGCCATGAAACACTCAAAATCGGGAAAATAACGATTTTTGGCTTGTCAAATATAAAACAGAAAACACGAACACTCGGCACCCATGCCCGTTTGTTGATCGTGGGTCCGCCCCTGGTTAGTCAAAAGGTTGACCAGCACAACCACTGTCATCCTCACTCGTTAAAACATTTACAGCGTCAGCAAACCATAATACAAAACCAACCAAAGAATTGAAAAATTCCAACTCCAACTGCTCATATGGAAAACGTCAACTTAAGCTTAATCCAAACTATTAAATTTATTTGACAAAAAATCTTTGATAAACTAATATGGTAATGATATATCCATGTATTGTTATGGAGTGGTGTAATTATCATGACCATATATAGGCAGGTCGAAGTTTTTTTGTCAAAAAAAAATGATACAGTAGTCTGGACTTGGCTTTACACAAAACTATTATATTGGTTTTTGTATGCACTGACTTTTCCATTTTGGTTGTACAGGTTAGTTGCAATCTCAAATGCACTTCATAAATAAAATTAAGATGTGAAATTACCTGTAAAGAAATAGGTCTGACCGTTGGCAACACCTTCAACAACTGCGTCAAATCCCTTGAGATCTTGTGGAAAACCACTGAATTCCCGGCTTAGATCAACTGGAAATCCCATGTCCAAATGATAAAATGTATACCTATAGACTTGTCGCCCCTAGAAGTAAGAAAATTGAGTTCATAATAAAACACTACAAATTACTTTAAAGACAGCCGTGGAAATCTCTCAGAAAAGCCAATCTTGTCGCAGTCTGCATATCATCTGGTTTTATCTACATATTCAAATAACCTCCTCCCTTTCACTATCCCACAGATCTCTTCCTCGCCAGGAACATCTCTCACCTCTCCTTTTCCAATGTCCATAAGTTGATCAGTTTCCTCTTAACCATCTACAGAAGTTCGTTTCTCTAGTATTCAAAGAGTTTCTTTGAACCATTCACAACCGATTTCTCCTGCTCTTATACAAAGAACATAGTAACGGGCTTAATGATGATCCTTGACAAAGACCTAGTATCATCTGAAGTCTCAGTTGTTGAAAAACTGCTATATTCGTGTCTTCAGAATATCACCATGGAGATAACCACTTTGTTACATATTGACATTGAGAAATATTTAGGGTATAACCAGAAATGGAAAACCCCTGATGCAGTTGTGAATTCAGCAACTACGAATGACTTCAAAATAATCCTATTTTAGAAAGATCAAACGAGTGAAATTCAAGTCATATCCAAAGGACGTTGAACTTGGAATCCAATTCGGTGTGTGCACACTTATGCTTTTGTAGTCCGTATTGGGGTGCTGTCACAGTAGTCCACTTCCAGCAGGAATGCTACTGGTCTGGGCAGTGTCTATACCAAAATGATTGTGTACAATAGCAGAAGGTCACTCAGTGAGGTGATCTGTCTCCCATACCACCAAATTTTGCCAGCCTGCACTAGTCCTGCTCTATGGCTATTGGAAGTTCATTATGGGATGATTATTACTCCTTAGGGCTTCCAGAAGTCTGTCTAAAAGTTACATAAACATGCCCCACGTAATCTGCTTGTGTGACATATGCAGTGCCATCATGGGATCTTCATTCTGGTGGTAAACAATTGCTGGTATGAGTTCAGGTCAATTTTTTAATGAGGGTTTAGGTCATTTGTAGTCCGGCCTATTCGTCTGTGAAACAGACAGGTCTATCTACTGAAATAAAATCTAGTCAGTCTTTTTGTATAGTATTTTGAATACGCATCTGTTATCGTCCTGTTGATCTTTGAAATAAATCTTATTTGAATCATGTGTCTCTTTAATTTGCCTAATTAGATGCCAACAGAACTGACAAAGGCGACCGTGTCTCCAGGCCTAGCCTGGAGTCTCAAGGATTTTTGTTTTTATCTCCTGGTCTCTAGGAAATACCAAATTTTCTCTCAGTTTTTATGACTTTTTAGCGATTTTTCACTTACTTGTGGTCACTTCATGGTATTTTGAAGATTTTTTTGCCAATTAGGCCTATACTAAATATAGCAACATTTGCTTTCAGATGCCCGTATAGTACCCAAAAAAGCAAAAATTCTAGCTGACGAAATCTCCAGAATCTCTGTTTTTCCAAGCTCTGCAACATAGCCAATCTGTGTATCTTAAATTATTGGTAACAGAAGCGGTTATGTGGGTTATGATCAGCATTTTTTTAGTCTTTAGGTTTAAGGATAGGTATTCAAAAGTGCCTTATAGGCACTTTCAAATCGATACGCACTTCATAAATCTTAATTAATATACTAAATAAAAATGAGGCTTGAATTCCTACACCTATAGTACAGTATAGTATAGTTTGGTAGTAGTTGATTTTTGTACCTTAAAAAAGTATGTTTTGGAAACTCTATCTTTCCATACATATCTATTTTTGACAGTTATTGCGGCATCCAGATTTGACGGAGCATGAGGCCATGTATTAGATATCAGCGTAGGCATGTATACTTTTCCATTAATCATCTTCCAATAGTATTTACCTACAAAGTAAACCAGTAGAAATAAATTGTTTGGTATAAATAATAGAAACAAATTATTGGTGTTGTTATATTGAAGTTGTATCGAAATGAGGCATGTCATGGCAAAACCACCAAGTTGTTGCAAAAATTGAGTTAGTAGGCCTATTACATTCATATTGCCCTTGTTATGAGCTTTAAAATGAGGGGTCAATTATCAAAATCGGACATCTATAACCAAAGTTATGGAACAAAATAGAAATTTCCTTTGTATTTGCTTATATTCCCTATTGTTTATTGCTTATTTCTCAATAACTTTATGTGCGACAACTTGGCGGTTTTGCCATGCCTTGTCCCAAATGGTATCAATGCTCCCCATGTTTAATAAATACCAATGGTTGCCTATCTGTAAGCGAATCACATTTAAAACCTTGAGGATCACTTATAAAGTTTCAAATTACATTGCTCCAGTTTACATTCATATGCTCATTTCAGAATACACGACAGTGCAGTCTCTAATATTGATTTCTTCTTACAGTTCAAAACTTGATCAAATTGGACAACATATATACTGCAATGAGATACACGCCATCGTGACATGATTCAATATTTCGACATAAACTATGTCATCATCAGGATGATGACATAATTTTCTGATGATGACATAATTTATGTCGAAATATTGAATCCTGCCACGATGGCATGTATCTCATTGCCTGGAGTATGCATTATACTTTCTTACTTGAAGTTGATTAGTGGAAACCCTTTCGGATATATACTGCCACAGTTAAGATTTTTTTCATGATATGTGAATGATTACAATTTGCATTGTATTGTAACCATTGACTGATTATTGATGTGAGAAGTAAAAAGCATGTGAGAAATTATAGTTCTGGTTATAGTTTTTGATTTATATAGCGCCTTATTCTTAAAATTTTTTTTAATGCACTGTGGACTATATGTTACACATTCATATGACTTTCTACTCCCTTAAGGGTCATGTCATGTCAGGCAGCCAGTACTGGCTTGCACTTTCGCCCATTCGTCTGTCCACAGCAGGGGTAATGTACGAACCAGTACATCGGGGTAACCCCCTACTCGTCTCGAAAGGTGTACTGGGTTCTTTCTAGTGCACATGTGCCGTATGTAAAAGGATTGTATAGATAACTTTTGTCATACATTGAAAGAAAGATAAAGCGTTCCAAATAGGCCTAACTCAGTTTGTTAAACTGTTGGCAGTTTACTGTGTAGTACGCTGGACCGTAGGGACTCTCCAGTTCCCGTTTCAATAGAATACATGTCATTCATTGTGTTCTGACTGAGGGTCGTAATACAGGTTAATAGCGCACCGTCTTTTGGATGAGACGTTTAGCCATTGGTCTCGTGTTCAACATATAAAGTACACTCTTCGGAAAAAGTAGAGAATTGTCCCTAGGTGTACTGCCCAATCACAACTAGAAGAGCCCCATAGGAAATAAGTCCTTGGGACTTTGGGGACGGTCAGGGGTGGATCCAGAATCCGCCCTTTTCCATGTCCGAGTGGGGCGTGGTTGCCGGTTTTATTTTAGCAAGAAAAAAAGGTTATTTCCCCATTTTCGTGCTCTGGTACACTATTTCTATTTTAGGTTTTATGGTAAATTTTGGACCTGGCGCCCTTAACATAAGGGAGGGGGAGCAACTACGTTTTATGATAATAGGTGGCTCACCCCTAAATCTGCCCTGACAGTTATCATTGGTATATCACACTGAAATATTTTATTGCAATAAACATAATATCTACCTTTGAATATATAAGTTCCACTATCAGGTCCAGGTCCTACTATTATTGTATCAAACTGTATTTGACAGTTGCTCGGTATAGCGTCGATGGTTGGCTTTATTGGCATGGTGGTAGAGTCTGGTCGCTGATCTGGGTCAGTCGGTCTATTCACTGGTGGTCGAGTTACCGGTATATTACTTGGTGGTCCTAAAAATATTTTTATAAACTTAAAGGGCAGGTTCACCCCCAAAAAATATCTTCCTTATATGTTTTAGTTTATCATAAAAAGTATATTCGGTCCTGTTTTTGAATTTTTACGATTCATTTTACCTATCATAATTATTGGTAAAATAGACGAAATTGCTAAGTGGGGTATAGTTCAAATTACAAGATAGAATCCCTATTCTTTTACATACAAATTGTCTGAAAGAGGGGAATTTTAAATAAATTGTGAAAAATCAGTGGTCATTCTAAAAATATATAGAAAAACACTCTTCTTGTGTGTTTTAACCGAAATTGTTAATTTCTGATGTTTTTATATAGTGTAAACTAGCCATTTTTATTTGATAATAAAAAAATACCCACTTTGCTATTTTGTGTGTAGATGAATAGGGATGAAATCTAGCGTTCATTTTTACATATATTTTTTAATTCATGAGACTCAATGGGGAAAAAGATCTTAAAAATTCCCAAATAGGGCTGAATATACTTTTTATGATTAACTAAAACATAAGATAATGAAAAGTAATTTTTGGATGAACCTGCCCTTTAACTTGAATTCGAAAAAAATAATGTATAAACCCTAGGTGCATGCTTTCAAACGATACTTGCAAACTGTCACGCATAATGCGCGAGTCTCACGTATTGTGACGTATTTTTAACGTCTCAAGTATAGATTATTTTCTCATGCATTAGCAGAAATCGCACACATAGAGAGTCATGCAAATAGTTTTTCCTCACGCGCGCATGGGATAATATAGAGCAAAATATGGTAAAAATGGCCCCTACGCGGGTGCGCGTTTTCCCGGTTTCAAATTTGACAAGCTTAACATAAATTTTACTTTACTTTTATTCTGTGTATTTTTATAACTGCTTTCTGTTATAATTGTGAAAAACGTCTCTATATAGGTTATTAATCAACTGAGAATTAAATTATTTTTCCAAGACCTTTGATAACATGCACGCACTAAAGAGATTAAGGCAGATTAAGAGGCGCGCTCTGAGTGCGCCCCTCTTAATCTGCCCCATGAGATTTGGAGAGTGGTGGTGTATTTTATTTTGTGGAAAAAAAACAGGTGTGATGGCTGGAAACTGATTAGAAGGCAAGAATGCGACATTGCCGCTTTATTTTGAATGGAATACACGGATACAAAGCAAGCAGGGGCGGAACCAGACTTTTAGAAAAGGGTGGACGGAAGGGGGGGGGGCAGTAGAGAGTCAAAGTTTTAGAGGGTCCGGAGCATGCTCCCCGGGAAGTTTTGGACATTGGATGGCCTAAAATGGCCTCAGGGGCGTTTTAAGAGATCAATTCTTGCTGACCCCCCCCCCCCTTAAATCCGCCCCTGGCAAGTATGCGACTGTCACTTTATTCAATGGAATACATGGGACACTTGAAATGTTTCGGATTTTCTTAAAATAAATTAACATGAACGATTCTTGAGCGATTTATTTGCGCTCATGACGATTCACACAGAAAATAGGCTTACGACCATTGATGTTCGCTGTAGTCTGTTGTGCGATGTTTTGTTCATATGGCCGTCGTATTTGCGAGGGTCTAAAAAGACTCCCGCCTTCATCAGTTAGTATGCTTTGGTAGTATAATACACCATGTAATACACTAACAATGTTTGTGGACCTTACGTGAAACACAGCATGAGAAAATTAATTACAAACAAATTACCAACATACTTCAACTTTTGCATTTATTTTTAATTGTTTTATCTAAATAATTTATTAGAAAAAAAAGAAAATATACACACATACAATGCCTTACCATACATTGCCCGGACTCCTTCGATATCGTCCTTATCCAACTTCAAATAGGGATCATACGGTTTGCTCCACGGCCACATTATTGAAGTATTGACCGAGCTGTGGTCCAGTCCTATGCTGTGTCCAAACTCATGCGCAGCAACAGACACGATGTTAGTACCTAAAGATGCGAAAAGTGAACCTTTTGTATTGTTGTACTCCGTCCGACACTACGTCGTGTCAACGACAAATGGTAATACTGACGATGACGTTTGCTATAACCACCATAACCACTACCATCAAAACCATCGTCATTGTCATCAACAACCATCACAATCACCTTCACCACCATCATCATCATCATCATCATGATGGGGGTTAGGGGGGCTACAGCCTTTATTTTCATCCGCCGTCGGGGTGAAAATAAAGGTTTCGTCGGTGGCTTTGTAGGATAATGTCAAGCCCCGACCCCAAAACGGGCTAAAAAAGCACTAAAAACACGGCAAATAAACGTTTTTTTTGCTCGTCAGACCGAAAATCGGAGACACGCCCACCTCGAAATTTAACTCGCCCAACTCAGATTCAGATTTCAGATTTACCGCCCATAAGCGGACATCCCCGTCATTTGTCTGTACAACTAATACAATTGTCTGCACAAAAACCTTATATTATACTGTAAGCTGAAAATCACATTTCTGAAATAACTAAATGATAAACAATATGTGATAAATTATAGAATTCGGTGTTTTGAAATGTGATAGGCCAATTGTGTTGAGAAGACCATGATTTTACGTTTGACCCTCTATCGGCAGAAATTCCCGTAAGCGGACACCTCCCGTAAGCAGACACTTTTCCATGACCCAAAGGTGTCGTGTACGAAAGGTTCAATTTTAATAAAAAAATCTTACCCCGCGCTACTTTTGTTGTCCACTGTTCGCCATCATCAAAGTGGACATCACCAGCCAGATTCGAGATACCCGGGTAGAAAGCATGCGCTAGTACGTTGCCTTTGCCGTCAAATAAAATGCCATCACCATGGTCTTTATATGGTTCCGGAAATAATATAATTATATCTGCGTCTGGAGTGTAAGAGCGTTCAAATGTCAGACCCGACTGATCAGACCAAAGCTAAAAAACAATAAACAATAACTATATCATTTTTGGAATTATTATATGTTTTTGCATAATTTGTTTTGCCGACTGACGGGTAGCCTAAATGTACCGAATACTCCGTACAGTACAGCTTAAAGGGCTGTTTCACCCAAAAAAAATTACCTTCCTTATATGTTTTAGTTTATCATAAAAAGTATAATCAGTCCTTTTAAGATTCAATTTACCTATCATAATTTTTGGTGAAACGGACGAAAATTGCTAAGTGGGGGAATAGTTCAAATTACAAGATAGAATCACTATTTTTTTATACAAATTGTCGAAAAGAGGGGTATTTTAAATAAATTGTAAAAAAATCAACGATCATTCTAAATATAAAGTACTATTCTTGTGTGTTTTAACCAAAATTGTTCATTTCTGATGTTTTTATATATAGGCCACCGGCTGTAGCTCAAAAGAATTCTACAAAACAAAACCTGTATCAAGCAAAACCGGCTACTTTTTGAGAACTGTAACGTGTTTAAAAAAATATAAGAAACAACCCATTTTAGTTTCACCATCATATTCACTTACATT
>JAOTQE010073123.1:0-16697 GCA_025631205.1 Nesometra sesokonis
GCGGGCCTCGAACCCGTGCTGTTATTTATGCATGGTTCACGGTTCCCCTGCCTTTACCGCTCGGCCATACAACTCGCGCATAAAAAATGAGGATTGCACCCTCAAGCACTCCCCTCGGAGGGGAAGAGGTATAATATCAGAAGAAAATAAAAAACATGAAGGCAAACTTGTTTGTTTTGTTTGTTTTTGTTTTTTTTTTTTGTTGTTTGTTTTTTTTTTTTTTTTTTTGCTTCTCAAAATCCGATCAAGGTTCAGCACACACCTTCTCCAATTCCTGGAAACGTCAACCCTTCCACGTGTTAACGGAAACCTCGCCTAATGTTTCACGATCATGTAATTTCTATAAGTCAAGAGGGCGCACCAGTTTTAGTATTTTGTGTATTGGATCAAACGTAGGCCTATGGAATTTTTAGAGAATAATATCAAGACTGCATACTTGTCTAGTATGTTTACAATTCTTAAATGTTTAAAAACTAAACAACGTTTACTTTTTTAACTCTTAAATCTTGAATTCTTTTTGTAGTAATCCAATGTTTTGGTTTTCATGTTTGAATTTTGATGTTTTAATTTAATATCTTGATTTAAACTTTGTTATCGAGACGTTTATATTTTAGAATTTTAATTCAGTACGTTAATAATATTTGCAATGTTATTGTAATCGTCTAATTATACTTTTTACTTACTTACTTAGTCTCATTCATCGGAAGAGTGGGCATGACATTTTCCGAAATTGTATACATTAACGAATTAGGCCAAACTTATATTTGTTTTAAGGTTTTTTGCGTGTATTTTGGGCTACCTAATGGTTGTTATACCCGCACTGTGGCTCCTGGAAAAAGATGTGCTGGACGACCGACTTAGCAGGGGCGCAGCAAGAGGGGAGGGGGTGGGGAGTCAGCACCCCCTAAAATTGGAGAAAAAAAATATTTTTCTATTAAAAAAGGTGATAATGTGAAGAATATTATAGTATTGCATGAATTGTAAGCCAGCCATCGTTAATAATGCAGACTGGAACTCAACTTCGCATAATCTATTTCAATAGCTTTTCAAATGTCTGTATAAAAGATTACATCATTCAAAGACAAAATTAGGAAATGTTACAATGAGCATCTTGGGTAACATTATAAGTGTATTGTAATTGTCTCGGACTTCAATTAACCACATTTTATAGGGCGCCATTTTCGAATATATAGATGTATATTTAAAAACGTCGCATCTCGGATTGGATGTTTTTTTACGTTCAAAATGGTAAATCACGTTAAATTGTCACACTTTGAAAAGTTGAGTAAATGAATTCGAGTATTGGATGGAATTGTTCGGTTTAAACTTCCAGATGTTTGCCTCTCTTCCTTTCCAGTATTCCGGGTCACAGTGCGTTGTGTGATGCCACTTCGGCCCTGGACCCCGACCGGGGACCCTCGGCGATCCCATGGCCCCCAGCTTAAATTGGGCGCTACACTCGCAAGTCTGAAATCAAGACAGGCTGATCTGGAAAACGGAACTCTTGAACTTTTAATGGACTAATGTGTCTTTTTGAATGTAATGAACGCAAATTGTTTCGGGGCATTTGGTCTCTCGACCCCACCGAGGCTCTCGTCGGCCCCTGGTCCCCCACCTAAATTGCCCGCTTCACTCACAAGTCTGAACTTCTAAATCAAGACAGACTGATATGGAATTGACCTTTTGATGAGCTCTAATGTGTCTTTTAGCATGTAAAATTTCGCAAATTTGTTCCGGGGTCTTCGGCCCCTGGACCCCGACAGAGGGCCCTCGGCGGCCCCGGGCCCCCAGCTTAAATTGCGCGCTTCACTCGCAAGTCTGAACTTCAAAATCAAGACAGGCTGATCTGAAAAACGGAACCTTTTCGATGGACTCTAATGTGTCTTTTAGCATGTAAAATAACGCAATTTTTCGGGGCCCTCGGCCCCTGGACCCCCACCGAGGCTCTAGATGGCCACCTGCCCCTCCCTCCCAGCTTGAATTGCGCGCTTCCCTCGCAAGTCTGAACTTCGAAATCAAGACAGGCTGATCTGGAAAACAACCTGTTGATGGACTCTAACCCAAATTGTTCGCAAGTCTGACCTTCCCCCCCCCCACCCTTCTCATTCCATCCTGGCTGCACCCCTGCTTAGCCTACGAATGAACACGGACGATGATTGTGGGATCTCGGAACTGTCAACCACAAATAACGCTTTATATTTGCTCATGTATTTCGGTTTGGATGTAAGTATGCATTGTGTTAAAAAAAAAACTCTTGATGGGTTTTTCTCAGCAAAGTGTCACATTAAGGGACTTTGATTACTATAAATTAACGCACACTGCGAAAAAAGTGTCACGCGTGACACCTTGCTGAGCTTGTGACAGCCATATTATTAAGACACGACAGACAGACGGACAGGCTGATAATTGAGGTGACTGACAGACAGCCCTGTTACAAAGAAACGACAGACAGACGAACAGACTGATCATTGGGGTTACTGTCAGAGAGCCTTGTTACTAAGACACGACAGACAGACAGACTGATCGTTGGGCTGACTGACAGACAGCCTTGTTACTAAGACACGACAGACAGACAGATAGATAGATCATTTGGAAAAGTGACAGACAGCCTTGTTACTAAGACACGACAGACAGACTGTTAATTGGTATAACTGACAGCCCTGTTACTAAGACCCGACAGACAGACAGACTGTTAATTGGGATTGTTAATTAGGATAACTGACAGACAGCCCTGTTAAACGTAATGCAAAGCAAACCAACAAACCGGCCGATCGGTCAACAAATCAGTTGGATGTTTGACAGGCATTAGTAACAAACTACCTGCTAAATTTGAAACCAATGTAAATATAAGGTCTTGAAAAGAGGTACAATAAATGTAATAGAAATATATAAATCGCTAAAGGAAATGACAGACCGATAGACAAACCAAACAACCAGTGAATGACAGATATACATCCCTAATAACCTGCCTACTAAATGTCAAACTATTTGAACTATAAATTTGAAAAAGAATCACATTAAACATCATAGAAATCACTACTAAACCTCAATTGCAAACCAATTGAACTATAAACGTAAAAAATATCACATTAAACATAATGGAAATGGAGTGGAGGGATCGAAAGCCCGACCGACAGACCAAATAACAGTGGAATGACCGACATACATTCAAGAACCTGCCTAGTAACTACTAGACCTAAATTTCAAACCAATTGAACTATAAATTTGAAATCGATGACAGGAGGGATTGAAAGACCGACCGACTGACAAACTGACCAGTGGAATGACCGAAATATCACTACGAAACTGCATGCTAAATTTCAAACCAATAGAACTATGAACTTTAAAAAAATATTATATTAAACGTAATGGAAGCCGATCGCGAAAGGGATCGAAAGATGACCGACTGACCAGTGGAATGGCCGAAATACATCATTAAAAAGTTGCCTGCTAAATTTCAAACCAATTGAAATACACTAAAAAAAATCACATTAAACGTAATGGTAGCCGATCGCAAAATGAATCGAAAGACCAACTGTCACAAAGAAGCTTGGTTTAGAAAATATCCTGTAAATGGCACGAAAACTCGCTGATGGATGAACACAAAATAAACAAAAATGTTTAAAACTTATAAAAATAATATGGTACCCGCTGTGGCCAAGTATTGAACTCGTTTTTGACTTGTTCAATATTTTACCACAGCTCGTCAATCGCTGTCCCCATCGGAGGCATTCAATATTAAATAATTATTGAAATGTACAAAAAAGTACAATAATTCTCAAAAGTGATCTCATCTCATGGATCTTCTCTCATCTCATGGATCATACGATACATTTTTTGTGATTATGTCTTGCTTTTATGGTAATCGTATTATATTAAAAGATTTAGTATAAAGCTGCTTTTTTAAATAATTCAAACCTCTGACATTGCCATCTTTTTTTTGTAGGGTACAGCTGAAAATTCTCCAACAACTGTTGATTTTCGTCTTGATTATCGGACGCTGGATCCTCCCGCGAGGCAATATCACCGGTGATCAACTCTCGCAGCCTCTTCTGGTGTACATTGGTAGTGGCGCAGATATTTTAGAGTTTGCATCTGAAGGTTTAAGATTGGACGAAATTAAATGCGATTCTCTTATTATTTACGCAATCTTAACTATTTGGACAATTAGTCTTTTACAATTTACACTGCCTCTGACGTTGAAAACAAGGCGGTGGCCCAATAAGGTCTAAAGAGGCATAATCCATATAAGAAACGCCCTGGCCACTTGTTGTGCAACAGAGATCTGGTCAATATTCGTCACTGTATTGACACAAGATGGACCGTTTCTTATCGTTCGATTATATCTTCTGATTCATAAACATGTCATAAATGAACTGCTTCTATTTTTTGCCTGTACAAAATTTGTTAACAATACTTCTTCAAGGAAATCGGTTACGCGCGTTGATGAAAGAAAGTCTCCGTTTGAGGAGGTCTCGACGTAATCGTTTTGCACTCAGGTGGATAGATGCTGCACAAGCCCGAAACGGGGATAACGATGGCATAGAAAACCGCGAAACTGAAGATGTTATGAATGTTGAAACGGGAAATTCGAAATCAGAAATCGTCGCAAACGTAGATTGTGAAATTATTGATTTACATACTGTAGAAAACGGAAATACTCAAAATCAATAAAGTCATTAAAAATATATTTCTGAACAAATTAAGTATTATAATTTAATAATTTATATATGCCTGTGCTATAAGTTTTCTGATAAACTAAATGTAAAACTTCTAACACCAATAATAATAACTTCGAGATTTTTTTTCTATATGATAGTATTATCATTAAATATTATTATAGTATGCCTATAACGGTTACTGTTAATGAAATGAAAAGAAAAAACAGATTATTATTGTCTAATTGTGTGTAATCCTGCAAATAAATAAAAGTTAA
This sequence comes from Nesometra sesokonis, assembly GCA_025631205.1. Classification (NCBI taxonomy): domain Eukaryota; kingdom Metazoa; phylum Echinodermata; class Crinoidea; order Comatulida; family Antedonidae; genus Nesometra; species Nesometra sesokonis. The sequence goes on from JAOTQE010073123.1 coordinate 4,937, forward strand.
GCTCATTCCAGACTAACAAATTTGATTTGACAAGGAACTTTAATACAACTATTTTAATGGTAATGAAGTGATGACATGTTGGCGCAGTGGTTGCGTTTCGGAGTCCCAATAACAAGGTTGGTGGTTCGAAGTTCACTATGGCCGGCTATTTGTGCTCCTAGGCACGTTGCCTCTCTTCATCCAGGAGTACCTGGGAGGTCCAAATGCGCTGATTACAGCTGCACATTATGGATTGTATTGTATTCCATAGGTGTTTGTTCTAATCACTGTGGGAATAATTGTGAAGCGCTCAGAGGCCTTGGCAATAACTTAAATAAATATCACTTATTACTAGTTGTTATAGATTTGTCTTTGTCAAACAAATGTTCTTGCGAGTTTCTTTGAGGTTTTAATGGGGAAGATCGAATTTGTATATACGGATGTTTTTATTTTTATTTATATCCTGAGAGACAAACAATTACGAGTGCATACAGAAATGCGCCCTATGCTGCCGTCAATTGGAAAGGGGTATTATATCCACTTTTTTGACATTTTGAGGTTTTTGGTTCTAGGGAATCCTATTGATGTAATGCCATGTGAATTGATCATATACTGTAATTAATTATTATCCCATAAATTGGCCAGAAATATAAAATTAATATGATATTTAGGCATTATATCCACAACAAATATAAAATAAATGGAATAAGGCATTATGGAAGTAACCACTCACAGTAGACAATTACACATGATAGTTTATAAAGGCACACAATGGCTGCTTGAATTGCGCAATATACAATACTGTATACCATAATCTAGATGCAGCACATTGTATCAAATTTCTACATTGATGTTTATTAATTTAATTGAGATATGGCAGTTTTATGGAATAAGTGTACAGTTATTTGAATTGCGCAATATACAATACTGTATACCATAATCTAGATGCAGCACATTGTATCAAATTTCTACATTGATTTTTATTAATTTAATTAATATATGGCAGTTTTATGGAATAAGTGTACAGTTATTATTATTTGTTTTCGCTTGAGCCCATTGTTTCATATTTTGGCTGAACTATCTTAATAAATAACCAATATCCATGAACTTATCTGCAATTCTTCTAGACACAAATTGTGAATGCGGCATTAATTTTTATTACGGTAACATCCATCGTATACGGTTACTGTTAATGACTCATGACATTTTTTGCTTAAAATAAATCAAAATATATCTGAATAACATACTCTTCGAAAACGATTAATCGAATTAAGCCTATTCAATTAAATTTAACAAATATTTATTTCAGGTTTTATGCAAAAAAAATAAGGCATCTCTGGATAATCAGAAATCATGATACACTTCAAGTTGTAAACACCCACCCCGGTATGCGGGAATGTCGGGAACAACACCCCCTCCCCCAAGAAACCACCACAACCAAGACCACCTCACCCCATTATGCATTTCTCGCCTCGAACCTGCGTCCTGCTCAAGTTACCCCAAGGTGTTCACTGATGTAATAAGGGCAATTCTGCTTTCGGACACATTTCCATTGTTCATTGGTGATTTTGTTCATTGGTGATGTAATCAAAGGGCCTTTTTACACACATAAAATCTAGGTCTCGGTTGGTCTTTTGTCTCTTTTTACATTTAGGGACTGAAGTAAGGTACTCTAAAGTGAAGTTATTTCATCCTCACCTGTCCTCACAAATCCCTCTCCTTAGGCCAACCCCCTGCTCAGTCAGATAGACTAAGCTAACTACCAAATGTTTGCGGTTGTGTGTGGAAACACAATAAAACTAACAGAGCTTAAGGGGGAGAAATTATTGACTCAAAGTTAAAATAATAAAAACAAATCCTGTTATTTATGAATGAATAAATTAACCGCAAGTCTCCTAAAGAAGTAATCAAATCAATTGGTCCTTAGGTAGCTGAAAAACCTTTAATACTGACAACATTACAGTTTTTCGCTTCGTGACTTCAGACGAAAGACTACAAGTACCTGTATTGTATTAATATAATGAAGATCACCCATTGGATAATAAGCCTGATTTCATAAATTCAAGGCTTTACAAAAATCCGGGAAAGTGTCACCACCTCAGTGAATAAATTATTTTTTAGAAATGTAGTCTCACGGATACTGTGTAAACGAGCGTTTTCTTTGAACAGAGTGATTTATTTATTGTAAATACTTGGGTCATTGTTCAATTGTTTTCATTATTTATTGGCATTCAAACATGGCAACACCAGAGAGAAGAAGATCCTCCCTTAAGGATGCCATGTTGTCTCATAAAACTCGACGGGGATTGATTGCAAGATTTCTATTCACAGCTCATGCAACCATGTGTGTCTACCAAACGGCGTTTTTCCTCGAAGACTCAAGACTATGGCTAATGTTGTCCCTGTTGGGTGTTATGTATGTGGATTTCATTATTGTCGCTTTTTTCCGCCAAGGCAAAGAGTGGAAATGGTATGTTCTGTTATTTAACAAGTAATGCATCGCATCTTTTAGACGTTAAATTCTAGAATATTTTAGTCTGTATTTTTTGGTAATCAGAACATCCCACATGGTAAAGGCTTACTTCCCCTGAATGGTGGAACGCTAGTTCATCACATATTACGTATGTCACGTACCAACAGCAAAGGCCTATGTAGGATACGTTAGATAAGTCAATGAGCTAAATGACGCCTTGGATAAGTGTAAGGAATTGGCTTTTAGGGGTTAAATTTTTGATTCTAAGAGTTTTTCCACTCAACTCCTATGTACATATTGTAGACTCATACAAACAAGATTGGATAAATAAAATACATCAGAAAACAACTTCAGATTCAAAATTAAAGTATACCCAAAGCCTCGAAAATTAAAAGTAGGCCTATCATTTACTGTAGGTTAAAAAAATATAGGGGCAAGTCTGAAGTTTAAAATAAAGTTAAATACCCTACAAATTGATGGCAATTCTTATAAATGCTCTAAATTAGAGAACCATTATTAAAGTTAAACCAAAATCTTGACATTTGTGATGAGTCTCCAAATAGACTCGTTAATAAAAAACATCTTGGTGGACATTTATAAATAATATTGAAAGCATCTGCATAGAATTTTTTATGCTACGCAAATCGTGCAACATAGACCCATCGGCTATTCAATTTAATTATTGCAATTTCGGTGAATATTTGGCACTGGAATGTTGTAATTATTACTGAAAATTACTTATACCCTTCGTTTTGCATGCTTCAGCGTATACTATACTACATAATTATAACCTTGATTGTGGTATTGTACTGTTAGGTGCTTCATTTTACAGCATGAAATCCACTTTTTTTTCTCCCATGCTCCCCTATTATGTACAGTAATATCGTGGCGCAGTAGTTGTGATATTTATTGATTAGGACTATACTATGAATCGTAAACCCTCAGTCGGCAAAATTTCCGTTTAAGCTTTATTATGGTGACCAGGGGCGAACTTAAAGTGGGAGATAGGCTTATATCTCTTAATTAAAATTTACCTGATAAATAGGTAGTAGGGAAAAACAATTGGTGAATATAATTGTAATGTTTTAATTGCCATTAGGGAACGCAAGACATATTTATTAATGCAAATAAGGATTTTTTTTTTGCTTAATAAAAGCAAGATGAGGTACCATCTGATTTAGACAGAATCCCCTCCCTAAAAAAAATCACGATCCTTGATTCGCCTCTGGGCCCTGTGTACAACTTAAATTCGTCCCTGGAGCGGATACAGGGGTGCATTGCGCATGAACATGTTGCATGTATTATGTTAGATTTTGGCAAGCAAAAAAAACTTGTTTGCAATATATGCATCATGAGGTCTTTATGTGACAAACTATGGTTTACCAGTCGACCCATAGTCACAGCAAACTAATAAAAATATTTTCTGGTCGATATCTCCCACCACCCACTTTAAATCCTCGCCCTTGGAACGGACTGAGACAAAACTAAGTTAGTCCCAGTCCGCTGGAGCTTTTCCAAATCAATCTTGGGTGTTATTAAATTTCATTTTGAATAATAAGCGGTTTAAAGTTGTGTTCCAGTCAACATCACAAAAGCAACTAAAATAATTGTTTGTTTTACTTCACTCCTCATCAAATTTTGGAGTCTCATGAACAAATAGGCCTAATCATTTTTCATAAAACATGTGTGGCAAAAATAAATCTAAAATTGACAGATTCATTCTAGGCTTAGACACGGAAATAATACATGGAACCATATTAATCTACTGTCAGAGAAAACGTTTTGCAAATACACAATGTGTGTATGCCTCTATTGTTCCGTATACTGTATTTATTTTTATTGGAGTAATAACAATGACGTAACCCACCACTCTCTCTCGTTCCTGACACTGTGTACTGTACCCATTGAGTCGGTGGAGGTTCTATGGTTTCATGCACAGAATCTAGTAAATAATTTTAGAACTGATTGTCGGACGGCTGTATTTACGTAAGAGACACAATAAAATTTCATTGTCCTGGTTTTAGTAAACTTAAAAGATTGTGCTTCATTTATTAATGAACCCATCGATACGAATTGTTTCCGGGTTTTCAAATTATGTTTATTATGGTTCTCGTGTAAACACTTAATTTCAGAGATTGCAAGGACAGGAGCGGATTTAGGGCCCTAATGAAACGGCTGGTAAATATATGATGACGACGACGACGACGACGATGATGTTGATGATGATGTTGATTACGACTTTTGATTTTTATGATTATTTTGTTGATTATTGTTGATAATAATGATGATGGTGTTTTTTTTAAAACATTAATGACGTTTGTAATATTGTTTTAAGGTTTTTCGTTTGTATATTTTGCTACTTAATGGTCGTGTTACCCGCTTTGTGGCTACTGGAATTGGATGTATTAGAAAATCGACTCGAACTACGAGAGAACGATGATGATGACTGTGGGGTGAAGGATATTCCAGTCAATACAAACAACACTATAGATTTTATCGCAATTCTTGGCTTAGATGTAAGTATATTATTACTTCCTCTAATGAAGTTGACGAGGATACTTTTTCATTCGTGTTGGTGGGTGTGTGTGTGTGCGTGTTTGTTCACATTTTCAGTGACGTTTGGAAATGGCACATGGAACAATTGATTAAAATTTGGTGAGGATCGGTGGTAGCACGCGCCTCTGGGGGCCTCCGGAAAACACACACTGCCCCAAGTGAGGCTTCACGCTACACTGATTTTTTCATAATTGAAATAATTTGCCAGATCACCGTCAATTTTTTGTTTGCAATCGACGCTGTACAATAGCCTTGTAGTAAACATGCAGAAATCCTCAAAAACAACGACAGTGTGTACATAAATTGTAAACGCTTAAAGCTGATTCGAACCTGGAAACTTCAGGAACTGCAAGGTAAAGGTGCTTGCCACAAAGCTACTGAGCCGATTTCTTCCTTCACAATAAGGATAACACTTATAACTTATATTAATATTTCTACCAAGGCGAGGAATTCGGTTGCTCTGCGGAGGTTTACGCTCTCCAACCAATGATGCAATATTTGCCCTCAGAACGTTGTTCTCATTCCACTGTCATTCTAACAAAAAAAACAATTCGGGTCAATTTTAGGGGGATTAAGTCTGTTAAGCACCCCTCCCCCTTAAATCCGCCACTGCTATACATTCTAGACTTGCAGTAAGTTGTTTCTATCTGGTCGTTTGTTGTAATACAGTATATGCAGCGCCACCACCGACCACAATACGGGAAGCAAGTGATGAACGAAAGTATAGATTACGTAACGAGGGTGTGATGTTACAATGATATTTTATTATACTAAAATTTCATGTTTATAGTCATTTAATTTTCAACGTTATAACGAAATGAATGCAGTAGCCCTGTCGGGAAATCTGCTTTCAATGGGCCCATTAATGTATGTTTTCCAATTTGATTTTATTTGATTTTATTATTTTATATTTTTTGTAAAATCTTGGACATTTCTTACACTTTTCTAGATATCTTTGTTTAGCCAAAAATATCGGTAACTAATAAAAAAAAACAAACGTGAAGCCTGATTTACAAGATTTTGGAACGGTCAAGTTGGCCAAAACAATAACTTTTTAGTTATATCACTATGAGCAACACACTTCTTACTGTAGTTAATCCCTCACTGAAATTGATTTGAAATGCTTAAGGTTGTAATGATAAACGAATGAATAGTTTTAATGAGGCTATACAAGAATCTCAAAACGCAAAGCAGGACGGTGCAAGATTTGTTTGATTGTCGAAATCAAATGGGTATACAAAACCTTGTTGAAAACCTCCCCTTACCCACTATCCTGAAGATCATGACTTGAGAATTTTGCCCGAGAAAAATTGTATACAAATTTGTTCCCGTCAGGTGATAATTTCCCCCTGCTACTGGACTATACTGACAAAGTTGGTGTATCTGTTTTTCAGGGCACTGGTGAGAACTGGTCGCTGATTCTTCAACAGATTCTCATATTTGTTCTCATAATTGGACGTTGGATTCTTCCGCGTGGACACCTGACAGGCGACCAACACTCACAACTCCTTCTGATATACATCGGCACTGGTGCAGACATTTTAGAGTTTGCGGCCGAAGGCTTACGGCTAGACGAAATAAGATGCGATTCAACTATTATCTACGCGATCTTGATTATTTGGACGATTAGTATTTTACAGTTTACTTTACCTTTGACTGCGACAACACGAAGACCATCCAAATACGTCGCTAATCGGTGTAATGCGATAAAAATGGCTGTGGGTAAATGTTGTGGAACAGAGAGTTGGGCAGTACTGGTAGCTATATTGCTGCAGGATGGACCGTTTCTTGGTGTTCGTCTTTATTTACTTTTCTACAAGCAGGTTATTAACGAACTGCTTCTGTTTTTTGCTTGTAAGAACGTCCTAACAATCATACTCCAGGGAAATAGGTTGTACACATTGCTTAACCAAAAACGAGAGTTACGCCGGGGGAGTTCACGTCGGATCCCATTCCTACACAGAATTGCGAGGGCTGCTCAAAACTACATAGATCAAAATCCTGACGCTGAAAATGTAGCGGGAGTAGAAAATGGAATGCAAAAGTCAAAAAATATAACGGATGTTAACATTGAAATGCCTGAATCAAATAATGTAGGTGCAGAAAATGTAGCTTATGAATCAGAAAATATCGAAATAGGCACAAGGGCAGAAGATGAATTAGAATACCAACAAAATGGTATCACGTCAAAAGATGAATCGAAAACTGGAGATCATGATGCAAAGACTTAATAGGTCAAACAATAAATTAGTTAAATTGGATTTTAGATTAGGTAACAGATTTTAGCCTATCACAAATAAATAATTGGTTAATGTAAACGTACCTTTCGCAACATGATTGAATATTAATAAATATTTGGGTCGATTGTCTGGAAATTCAGGACGAACATCTTTTTTTTTTTTGTTTTATACCATCTGGAAGGCTTTTCTGCAAGCGATATTGAGTTTACTTCCGAATTGACCTTGTTACAACCACTAATATAGAAAACAATAGCTAACGCAGAAACAACCTCTAATGTAGAAAACTCAACTTATGTAGACAAAAATCCCAGATAATGTAAAACAATCAACAACTAATATAAAAACTGCAATATCATTGAATGGAACATGAATGGAACTAAAGTAGTGTTGCCTGCGCATGTCACAGTGGCGCGTAAACGCTGTTTTAAAATTGTTTAAATGACTAGGAAAGACGGGGCAGGTTGCATCACTTAAAATTAATATTATAATACTACAATACCATTGATTGAAACATGGGTAGAACTTTTAGGTTGCATCACTAAAAATAATGTAATGCTATTTGGATATTCCTCAGTGGCGCGTAAACGCTGTGTTAATACTGTTTAAAAATGACATTGTTATTATTGGGGAAGAGAGGGAGGTTGATACACTTAAAATAAAATATACTATTATAACATTACAATACCAATGATTGAATCGTAGGCGGATTTTACTACCTGTACATTCTCCAGTGGGACCATAAACACTGTGTTAACATTGTTTAAATGACATGGGAAACGGGGCAGGTTGCATCACTAAAAATAATGTTATACTGTTATAATACCATTAATTGAAACATTAGCGGAACTTAAATAATGTTACCTACACATACATAATATTTTAAGTGTCCCGATCATTTAAACAATGATTACACAGCGTTTTCGTGCCATTTAGAAATTTGCAAGTAACATTACTTTAGTTCCGTCAATGTTTCAGTCAATGATACTGTAAAAATATAACATTATGTTTGGTTGTTTTTAAATTTTTCAACCTGCCCCGCTTTCCGAAGTCATTTAACCAATGCTAACACAGCGTTTTCGCACCATTGCAGTATGTGCAGGTAATATTAGTTGCTTTAGTTCCGCCAATGATTCAACCAATGGTATTGTAATATTACAATACTATTTTTAGAGATGCAACATGCCCCGTCTTTCCCTAATTTAAACAGTGTTAACACAGCAACGTTTACCAGACACTTGAGAAATGCGCAGGTAAACATTACATAATTTCCGTCTGAAATGTCCCTTGTCGGTACGTCAATTAGTCCACAAAGGAACATTTAACATAACAAACATACCACCGCTTGGGTTTATCATCTTTATTGTTCTGCTCTGCTCTGAGCGCGTCACAATTTTATAGCAGCGCCCTCATTATAAATATCCAACACCGTCCATGTTTCATATTGCAATTTTCCACATAGTCGTGACTTGTATCTCATTAGCTGTGAACAAATTTCAGTTTTCTACATTAGCTGTTGCATATATCTCCTGTGAGACACTTTATTTTTTCTATGGTCTGTTGACATTCTACATTAGTCACGAGAATTTTCTACATAGCGATTGTTTCTAAATTAGCTGTTGTTTTCTACATTATCGGTTGTAACAAACCCTAATCTCTCATAGTGGGCAGCTTGAGCTACAAAAGTGCAAAACCGTACACTTTATGACAGAGGCCTGACATTTTCAGCATTTGGTCTATGGGGTGTGCGAATGAAAACAATTAGGTCAAGTCATGTTTTAAAGGGTCCACAGAGAGGTCAGAGGTCACCAAAATTTATTTGAGCTCAACGTCTTCTATCTTGGCAACTATATTGATCATAGAGTGTTGGTTTTTGTGTCAAACTGTTCAAAATATACACATTTCTATGTGGTCCAATGGAACATTTGCCACAAAAATGACGGGAAATGAGGTTATTGACCTTTGACCTATATTGCATGTAAAAGTTTATATCTTGGCAACCGCTGCTCATAAAGTGTAGATTTTGGTCTCAAAATGCTCGAAAAATAAATAATCCTATAATATAATCTAACTTAATGGAACATTTTGCCCAAAAATGAGTTGAAATGAGGTTATTGATCATTGACCTGTAATGCATGTAACATTTTATATCTTTGGTTTCAAAATGTTTAGGATACACGTATTACTATATTGTCTAATGGAACATTTTGCCCAAAAATGACTTAAAATTAAGTTATAGACCTGTGATCTGTATACCATGTAGCAGTATGTATCTTGGCAACCGCTACTCGTATGGTGTTAATTTTGGTGTCAAACTGTTCCGAAAACACATTTTTATACTATATTTAATATATTTAAACTTTATTCAAACATCATAGTATTAGTACAATATCTGTTTAGGTCCTGTACTTTGTATGTGCAAATTAAATAAAAAGGAATTCGTTTTTCATATTATAAACAACTCTTTTAAAATAAATTCACCCAAAATTTCTATCAATGGCGAGTTCTCTTAAGTAAACTAAATAATTATAATTATTTAACGTGAACCCACGATTAAACAAGTCATTTTTAATAACGGAAAGTAAATTTGTTTGTGGCCTACAAACCCGAGCAGTAAACACTTTTGCACCCTCAATTGCAAAAAACCACTGCGGTGAAAGCAGGATAATTTTCTGAAACTCTTAGAATGTGTCCAAACATACACCATCTATTTTTATTAATCTTATTTGTCAAAGGAGTTACATTTGTGAGAGCATATAATGCTTCATTACTGATGACTTTTGGCCAAAATATTTTCAAAATTATTCTCAAATGTTTTCTATGTAACACATCAATCTTATGAGCATCTTTCATAGTAAAGACTCCAACTACTACTATTGTACAATAGAACGGACACCACTAGAGAATCATACAGCTGTAATTTACAATCTAAAGAAATTTTCTTTTGCAACCGAATTTTTGAAAAATTACCAAAAGCTATATTCATTAACTCGAGTCGGTGATTGACATCTTCTGTTCTGTTCTTCTTCTGTAATTTAGAGCCAAGCACTTTATGATCCCTCCATGGTTCATCTTTTTCATTTAGGTAAACATGAGTAAATTCAGTCTTAGATGGATTAATGAAAATATTCCACTCTTTAAATGTATGTACAACAATTGGCAATATTTCTTCTAGCTGTTCTTTACTCTGAGATAAAAAATCAATGTCGTCAGCATACTCGCTTTCTAAAGGCATACAATTTATCGCAATGGGTGGGTTCGGTCTGGTACTAAGTACAGCGCGTAGATGCCTTAATCCACCTGCTAGAGTTAGGGTAAAAAATAGTCCGGATAAACAGTCTCCCTGAAAAGAACCTATAACACTCTCAAAATCTTTGGATAGTGTCCCGTTTATTTTGATTCGTAACCTTGTATTTTACAACAGAAATCTGGACAATCTGATACCGTCATTCGAACATCCTGCATCACCTAGTAATGCTAAAACTGTATCTCGATTAATTGTATCAAACGCAAACGTCATGTCTAGTCCCATTTTATGAAACTCGAAATGTCGCAGTGCAACAACTGATGACAAAATTCGCTGAGACCAAACAATGTCACCACATCCACGCCCTTGTTTATAGGCACTTTGACACGGTTCGGTATAGACTTCAATTTCTTTTTCAATTCTTTTATAAGTAACAAGCGACAATACTTTCCTAATACAATTACTCAAAGTTAATGGACGTAAACTCTTTACTGGACCTTTTGGTTTATTTGGTTTCTGCAACGGTGCTATGATGCCCTCACCAATACAATTCAAGTACTCATTTTTCTCAAAACATCTATTTATTATCTTGGCAATTTGTTCATAGAAACCATCACTCGCATATGTCGTACTGCTTCAAACATTCTACGACTATCATTTGTGCTATTGATTTTTTCAACTAGTTCATTTAACGTAATTTCTTCAACGCATTTTATTCGTTTTGTAATCAAATTGTTCCGCTTGTTGGTTTCTTTACGTATATCAGACCGATCTGCTGGTTCATTACTTTCACGAAGCTGTAAACAAAATTGACGTCGCTCTTTCGAGAGATTTTCTACTACATGATCATTACCTCTCTTTCGTCTTTTTGTTAAATTTCCAACAGTGTTTCTAGCCGACGTTTTTCAACAGTTCATCATATTTTTAACTCTGGTATTAACGTCATCATCAGCGCCTAAGTGGTCCAATTTGTTGTCAATGTAATCTTGAAATATTATCCTATTTTCATATCTCTTAAATTTAGAACAATCAAAGATTTCACTTGACCTTTTTTTCTTAAATGATAACACACGTTTAACCATATCAAATTGAGCACATACAATTTTATGATCACTATAAACTCTGGTACCACCGTAGGCACGAGCATCCTTTACATAGGCGCCGGCAGGCTTTTTAAAAGGGGGGTCGAATTGCATTGTTTCTGTTAAATTGCGTGATCATCTGAGTAACCTTGGAGTTCTCTATGATCTTCAACATGGTTTTACACCA
>JAOTQE010073145.1:0-29242 GCA_025631205.1 Nesometra sesokonis
CCCTAGGTGGGCTTATAATGAGGATAGTCTTATACATTAAAGGTGGGCTGAGTGTGGGCTCATACCTGAGGTTGGGCTTATACCTGAGAGTGAACTTATACCTGAGTAAGCTTATACCTGAGAGTGGGCTTATACCTGAGAGTTGACTTAACGTGAGAGTGGGCTTATTCCGAGGTGGGCTTATACCCTAAGTGGACTTATAACTGAAGATAGTCGTATACATTAAAGGTGGGCTTATACATGAGTGAACGTAGATTTATAGCTGAGAGTGGGCTTATACCTAAGAGTAGGCTAATACCTGAGGTTGGGCTTATACCTGAGAGTGAACTTATACCCGAGTAGGTTTATACCCGAGTAGGCTTATACCTGACAGTGGGCTTATACCTGATTGAGCTTATGCCTGAGGATGACGTATATTTGAGGGTGAGCTTACACTTGAGGATTGGCTTATACTTGAAGGCGGCCTTATACCTCAAAGTGGGCTTATACCTGAGTGGGTTTATACTTAAGTGTAGACTTATACCTGAGTGGGCTTATATCTGAGGGTGAGCTTATACATGAAAGTGGGCTTATACCTGAGGGTGGACTATACACAGGAGGCTTATACTTGGGAGTAGGCTTATACCTGAGAGTGGCTTTTATCAGAAAGTAGACTTATAACCAAGAGTTCGCAAAATCCAAAATTGAGCTTACACCCAATGGTGGGCTTAAACCTGACAGTAGGCTTATACCCAAGAATGGGCTTACACCCGAGGGTGGATTTATACCTGAGGTGAACTTGCTATATGCCCAATGATGGGCTTTTAACTAAGAGTAGGCATATATCTATGGGTGAGCTTATGCACAAGAATATGCTTATAAAGGCTTACCTGCAAGGGTGCGCTTATACCAGAGAGCAAGGCTTATATGCGAGGATGGGTTACCCGAGGATGGGCTTATACCCGAGGGTGGGCATATACCCGATTTAGTACACCATAGGTCAAAAAACCAAACAACAGGTCAATAACACAATGCTGCAGGGTTTTATGCATCATTCTTGAGGATGCATTAAATGTACGATTCGAATTAACACCTTCTATCTCCTTCACACAGAAATTAACAGTATGAACAAAATGTAGGGCTTCTCTACAACATCATCTCCCTGCCATCACAAGTAGTACCTGGGTAGTGGTAGTTGATGGAGGTGAGAATCATACCCCAACCACTCTAAAGTTTGTTAAAACCTTGCTACATAGCCTACGAAAGATGTTGCTTTTGAAATGGTAGTGTAGGGAATGTAGAAAGTTTTTTTTTTATTAGTTTTATTTGTTATTTAAAATATTAAAAAAATATTTACTATCTTGAACCCACCAATTAATGTTGTGGCATTAAAACAAAGTATATGTTTAGATGATTAAATAAAAATCTAAATAAATAAAGTTGCTTTAAATCATATTGTTTTTTTTCCTTTTCTTTAAACCCACAAATCTGGTATCAATACTGCTGTTACAAATTGGCAGTGTTAAGTATTAAGATGGTCACTATTTAACCCAGATTCCTGAAATAAACTTGACCAATGCACTTTCTTCCAGGAAAATTAAATTTGCAATTTATCTCAACACTAATTTTATAAGTTGTGGAGTCATGTCCTCCTCTATTACTGGGCATAATACTGCTTCTCATTCGATAACGTTGTCATTATCCAATGATGGCGTCGTTAATTTTAAGTTAAGGAAGTGAGAAGTGAGTGTAATAATCATTTATTTCAATATAATGCCTAAAAATTAATCTTTTTTTATAATTATATAAGGCCTAAAAATACTTTAAAAAAAATTTTTTTAAAGAATTCTTTTAAAAAGTTTCTTATCCAGGTACATGGTGAGTAAATTTCACTGTTTACTGTTGTTATTACTACTTTTTTTTTTGTTCTAGTTCTTCGAGTTAGAATTGCTTATAATTTCTTTTTAATTGCAATTCTTGTTATACACAGAGATCTTAATGTATACAAATTTTTTTCCTTGTCATAATTTTGTTAATATTTCAACGCTAGTTTTTATATCTTATAGCCGAGTCCTATGTACCATGCCCATGGATTTGATGTGGAGTTGAGGCTCAAACCAATAAGATCCACTGAATAATCTTAAATAGAATATGACTACTGAAACTCCCAAAAATGACAACTTAGAAGCCAACATTTCATTTTTTATTAGAACAATGACAAGAATAACAATTCTTATCTTATTCCTATTTTTGACAATATTCTAGTAAAGAACAAAATGTAGAATCAACTATGACCTCTAAGTTGTTATTTTTCAGAGTTTCAGTACTCATATTCTATTGAGGCTTAAAACTCTTGCTTATTTGGCTCCCCTTCACACTTCCACAATCTTTTTCATGTTTAAGCTGAAGTGTGAAAAAAAAAACAATAAACAGAAATGCCTTTCTTCTGTCACCCCTATCAAAAAGGCCACATTCAAAAGTTTTCTTTATAGGTATTATACAAATTATTAATTTAAATAAAATATGGTATGCCTTAAAAAATCACCAAATATATGTAATGTAATTTTTTCATTTTAAAAATCATTTTTTCTCCTACACAAATATTTCAAACAGGGAGCAAGAAATATAATATAGTAATAAAAAATAATTTAATCAAATTCAGTTACTTTTGTTTATTTCTTATGTGTGTGAAATGCCATTCATTTTTGACACTTGTTGTTGGCCACATATAAATGGATTATTTTTATAAAATAGCTTATCTAATAATTATAAATGGTAACCATTATCGAATATATGTTGCTTGAAATATAGTGCAAAAATTAACCATTTTATTTGTGGTATGTTCACCAAATTTTAAGATTTGTTATAATTAAATGTTGACACATGAATTGGCTTAGAAAATAAATCAATATTAAGTCTATTCTTGAGAAAATATTGATTATTTATATAATAAAACTTTATCTAATAATTCTAAATGGTATCCATTATCAAATATAGGTTGCTTGCAAAAATTAAGCATTTTAGTTTGTTAACCAAACTTCAAGGTTTGTAATTAAATTTTGACACTTGAATTGGTTTAGAAAATAATTAAATATAAAAGTCTATTCATAAGACATATTGATTTTGTTATAGTACACTTTATCTGAAAATCCTGAATGGTAGACAATTATCAAATATAGGTTGCTTAAAAATCACTGTATACAATTAAGCGTTTCGTATGTGGTCCATATTCTTTGCTCAGTAATACACACAAAGCATTTATTTGGAAAATATAGAACGTTCTTTATCAGTAATATAAATTGAGGGTGATTCAAATATCACTAATGTATCAAATAAATTAATCTATTAAACATTACTTAAATGGAATTATGCCTTTGTAGAAAGATGTTGATAGTAAGTTTTACACTTGTGATTAATGTGTGTGGTAAAAACTAGGTCTATTGCTAAGAACCAGAGTCTATTACAATAAAGATTTCATATGGCAGTTAGTAATTCAATTGTCGATGTACAAATACAGTTAAACCTCCCTGTGCGGACGTCTCTCATAAGGGGACACCTCCCATAACAACCACTCATTCAAAAGCCAGTTTGTTCCCATATCTACGCCTCTCATAAGCGGACACCTCCCATAATGGCCACCCATTCAAAAGCTTGCTTTTCCAATCTAGTCCGTGCATTTTGTACCTCTCGTAAGTTGTCACCAAACATAACCCCACTGCCAAAACTTTTTGACATTTTTAAATGATAATTCATTTATGAAGAAGATTTGGTTTTTCCCACATGCAGTGTTATAATTTTACTTCAGATACATTTTACTTCGCATTAAAATTATATTATAAAACGTTATAATAAAAAAAGGAATATTAATAATGACTATAGTAAGTTAAAATTCAACTGCTTTGTATTGTATGAAAAATATGAAAAAGTGATTCTAAAAAACCCATGGAGATTAACAATGAGTATGGGGTTAAAGCTATTTTTAAAGACAATGAGCAATGTTATATAACTTTATAATGATAGGTGGAGATATAGTGGAGAGAATGGCAATTACTGTAGTTAAGATTACCAATAAAAACTACAAAAAAAAAATGATCTTTCTAATATTGACTCATTTTGTTGATTCAGAAATTATACTGAATAATATTTATGTATGAATTATGAATAACAGTGGGACAATCCCACAAAATAAATAAGTCTAGTAGCTGATGAAATCTCATAAATGTTGACTGGGCTATACAGGAAACGTTTAGTCTACATCATATAGAGGTCGCACTCAACTCCGACCCATCATGACCCAATTTGTCCCATTAAAGGTCGTTGATGGTCCTAGTTTTAGACGACTAATAAAGGACTGTTTAAAACATCACAAGCGAGTACATTCAGACAATCTTCTTGTCACTACCCTCGTAGTGAATAATCAATGAAACTGCTGAAATATCTACTATTTTATGGCACTAATGACGGGGTAGACAGGAAGAATATTGGCACTAATGGTAAAATAAAATGAGAAGAATTAACACCCCGTTCAATGAGAATCACACAGGCTGATTTCCGTTAACTACCAAACTAACTTCCGTCGACATTTAGTTTTTAATGAGTCTTCCTTCCTGAAATCAAATTCCTGCATAGAAACTCTACTTTACAACATTGTTTTTTGTTTTCTTTGCACAAAGAACACAGATGGGTTTATGAAAAACTACCATTATTATGTATGCTATACTTGAACAGGTGGAATATTAGCATGTCCAATGGACTATACCATCGATCAACATTTTATCTCTTCTTTTATGAACAAGATTTGCTTCTTCCCACATGCAGTGTTTAAATAAACGATTGCATAATAAATGAGGAAATAAAAATAAAATTGTTTTATTCCCTTAAATCAATCAAACCTATATTTTTAGTTTATTTGTAAGATTCAATTAACTGAGAAATATTAAACCATCCCTGGTTAGAAGGGAATTTCCATACAGCTAAATGTCAGAGGTGAGATCATAATCAATGAACCATGGACAAAGATAAACAGACAATTGATATTAAAACAAAACAACTGTTGATATTTTGAAAGCCCATTCAATGCATTTCTGCTTTTGCAATGTTATAATGTTGTTAGGTCCATGCGAAGCAGACCATAGAACCTCAATCTTGTCGTTGTTGTTGCGACCACAACTTTAAAAGCATCCAGCATCGGCAATTTTGAATGGATGTGCATAAAAATTTGTACACAAATTACACTCCACTTCCAACTGACGTTTAACGCCCTTTTTAAGTTATAGCCCAAGTTGTTTCCTACTAGACCCACAAAACAAACGTGTTTTACCAAGTATCAATTTAGTACAAAATTTAGTAAACTTGCTTGCCTTCCAATCCTGAGGTGCTGGGTTCAAACCTGGCTGAACACTAGGTTCTTTCCCATGACCTAACAACACCACTCCCTAAGCCTCATAATGAGACTTGGTTTAGAAAGCATGATGTAGTTCTCATCCTACAGTAACAAAACCACTCCCTAAGCATTATAATGAGACTTGGTTTAGAAAGCACGACATAGTTCTCATCCTACAGTAACAGTACCACTCCCTAAGCCTCATAATGAGACTTGGTTTAGAAAGCATGACATAGTTCTCATCCTACAGTAACATTACCACTCCCTAAGCCTCATAATGAGACTTGGTTTAGAAAGCATGATGTAGTTCTCATCTTACAGTAACAGCACCATTCCCTAAGCCTCATACCCCGGATCTGGAAGTGGGCCCCCCCCCTTCGGTGGATCCTGGATCTGCCCCTGATGTAGTTCTCATCCTACAGTAACAGCACCACTCACTAAGCCTCATAATTAGACTGTTTTAGAAAGCCTGACATAGTTCTCATACTGTAAGTGATGAGAAAACTCGCATTGTATCCCACACAAAATAAAGAAATATAACTAGAATTAATTGTTATAACTAAACACAACTCGTTTAAATTTTTGTAAGAAATGTTAATTTAACATTTTTTATTGAAAAAAATATTCTTGTACTTTTAATAAAAAGAGTATTATGGAAACTCACTGACCTGTGCCAGAGCAAATAGCAAAATTCTATTAACATTATTTGAAATTCTTTTCATTACAAACAACTAGGCCTAATCCAACCAGAATTAAGCTGAATACAATAGAAATAAACAACCAATAACCAGACACTACAAAAGAATAGCTATTGTGAAAAGCACCTATTAAAAGCCACACACATTAAGACATTGTATCTTGCTTCATTAATGGCAAAATGGATTTAGTTTCACAATGTGGGTTAAACAATCTTTTTAACAACAGCAAGATTCAAATCTATAGCTGACAGCCATCACTAATTTATAAACCCAAGCATGTATAGCATATTGTAATATTTTTATTGATGTCATTAAAAATGATTGTGTGTAAAAAATAACTTACAGCTCATTCATGTTGGGTATACGGTAACTTACAAATAACAGACAAAACAGATTTATCGTTATAAATGGAGAAATGTTTTTATTTTTACATGGGTTTGGCCATTTTTATGAAAACCAAGAATTCAGGAGTCAATGTTTTATGGTAAACTAATACTAGCTTTATACTGACTAATGTACAGTATTCCCTCTTAGTAACATCTCAATATTTATCTAAAATTTCATATCAATTTATTTAAACCAATTTAAATTCACAACACTGAACAATTTTTTACTAATAAAAGAACAGATTTCTGTTATAAATATAGCTTAAAATATCCTCAATCAAAACAATGGGATCAATGGTACACAACTTCAATTTTCATAACTCGTAATATGCCTAAAATCTTGTGTTCGTTAATGAAACATTGCAGGTGCTTTTATTAATTCATTGTATTATGTGCTCTATTGGACGATTTGAAATACCATTGGTATACAATCAAAGAATGCTCGTGCTTTGTCCGCCACGTCTCTTTCATTTTACAGGTAAAATTCTGCATATAATTATTGGGTGTGGGTATATATACTTTTAGTTTGCGTGGTTAGCAATTTTTCTGTTGTCAAAATTTGAGGCTCAAATTGTTCTTATTTTGCTCTTATTTTACGCTGTTTTTTTTCAATTTTTTTGTGAATTAAAATTGTACATAAAGGCCTACTGTACTGTAGTAGGCTAATCTACATTTACTATACCTTAATTATGTGTACAAGTCATTTTTTTAAGTTTATCCTTCCTGTGGCTTGGTTCTGCCACATACAGGTATAGTACAGTATGTAATTGATATTATGTTTGTTTTTTTTTAAAGCCTCAATTTGTTCTTATTTTGTTCTTAATTTTTGAGTGATTTCAGCCTCGGTGTTCTTATTAAGTGTGTTCTTATAGAAAAATATAGGTGTATTATATTAAGGCCATGGTACAAAAAAATGAGGATATCCTAATTTTGTAACATTAACGCCCATATTTTTAAAACAGACTACAGTCACAGTTCGAACTAGGCTTAAAATAGTTCTAGTTGCAACATCGACTTCAAATTTTTATCTAGTTAAAACTTGTACTTTGACTAAACCAAGTGGGATTTCATTAAACATTTTTTCGTGATTTTTTTTATGGTTACCAAAAACATGATTTTAATCATATTTAAGAGACTATATAATTATCGACCTCGCTAATCAAGTTACAGTTTTAAAATAAATTTAAAAAATAAATTGTTTATTAACAACTTTAAAGTGTTGTTTAAAACTGATTTAGTTGGTAATTTAGTCTACCCCTGTAAGGCTAGAAAAATCGGCCTTCCAGGGCTGCAATTTAGTTGAAGTTTACATGATTTAGTTGAAAGTTCTAGTCATAGTTGGTTTTAAGAATATGAAATGACATCACTTTTTAAGTTTTAGTTTGAACTACGACTATAGTCTGTTTCAAGAATACGGAAGTACATGCTAAAAATGAGCAAGAAAATTAAAATCCTGGCAGCCTCTAAAGTTTTGGTCATTTTTCAATGTAAAGAATAAATCATATACACTAATTTCCATTCCCACATTCTTCACTCGTGAAGTTACTTTATGAGCAAATTCATTTTAAAATTAATGGTGGATTATTTTGTGGTCATTTTTAAGTGACAACACATCTTATAAGTTATTTGTTAGGATTCTTGAATAAAAATCATTAAATGAGATATTACCAACCGATACGGCCCAATTCCGGTGAACGCTATGTTGAATTTTCCACATGTTTTTTGTATTGTTTCTATTGGACATATGGAATAAGTATTCCATAATTTAACTGGATTTACAATGTACTTATATAAAATGTGATATGCCTCAACTTCATGCTTATATTTAAAGAGGTCACAATAACAGTAATATTTATTAATAACATTTTTTAACAGCAGCAGCAAATTTTACTGGTAGATTCACGTCTGGCAAACTAACCCACCCTATAGACCATGTCTGTTTCCATAAGAATTTCAGATTATGTGGTAAAATAATTACAAAAAAAAAATATCAGCTGCGCAAATACTGTGTAGACCAGTGGTCACAGCAGGGCAATTCCCCCAACAGGACGGGACTCCCGACGGGTTGGGGTTGGACAAGTTTGAGGTGGGCATGTCCCGGTTTTCAGTTTGACGAGCAAAAAAAAAAAAACATTATTTGTCGTGGTTTGCGTCCCTTTTTAGGTCATTTTAATGTTGGGGCTCCGTCTGCCCTTTGCCACCACTCTACAAGTTCCCCGACGAAAGCTTCAATTCCGCCCCCCCACCCCCCGTAGCGCCGCCACTGCTTTAGACCATAATGCTTTGTTTCTTCTTAATCTGACTCCTTCAAGTGAATTTCTAGTGACCTCCCTTTTCGCATGCGCAGTGGGATGAAATCGTCACTAAAATATGATTAGGTTGACCCCGGGTCAAAGGTAAAAAATATCGCATTTAGGTCAATTATTGGATAATTATCGAAATAGTATTGGATAATTGTTTTTCGTTGGGATTGGTTAAACAACTTGTTTCTGAAGGTATTTCATCAGATATTTTTTATCGAGATGATTGATCGGATTTTCTTTCCTACATCAACACAGTCAAAGATTCTAGTTTCATTTACTTTGTTTAGTTTTCTAGACAGTCTACTTTATAGAGAGTCCCTTTACATTGCTTTTTCGATTTCATTACTGTTGAACCTCCAGTAAGTGGACACCCTCGTGTCCCGGAAAAGTGTCCACTTAAGGGAGCTGTCCGCTTATGATAAAGAACAAATCTTTTTAAAATCACCTATGCATGCTTTTGTCTTACATTTCACGCCCTTGCATAAGTTCTCGAAAATATCTCGACACCGCATTTTATATTTTATGAAATATTTATTTTATTTTAAGATCAGTGGGTCTACTAACTTTCAGCCATTACAGTATTTTATGAATATATTTTTATGCGTTCTCCAGAAAATAATGAAAACTTTGTGGCGTTGCCGTTTATGAGAGGTAAATTATCATCCAAAAAAAAATTTAGTCAAAAGTGTCCATAGCTGGTTAAGAGAGGTGTCCGCTTATGAGAGGTGTGTGCACAGGGAGTTCAATATACTTTTAAAAAGGTATCCAGTTTAGTGAAAATTAAGGTTGTTTTTAGGAGGGTTGACAATTATAGTAAATATAAAAATTTATTCTGCTCTTTTTTGTGTTAAAATTGAATTGGGAAAAAAGTCATGAATATTAAAATTTGGAATGTCACACTTTATAAGACAATGAATAGAGTATGAGAACAGCATAGAATAACTTTTCTTCACCTCACTTTACTGCATCAATTTCATTTAGATATACCCATTATGTGCCCAATAAATTATTTTTATTACCGTAATTCTGAAATACACAGATCACAATCGGTGTGCAATTATAGATAAAATAATCAAAAAATCACTAATTAAATAACTTATTTAAAAAAACTGTCTTCCAGAAATAACTCAACGCCAAGGTCAATTAAATAACTGTATAATATATTCAAATGTTCTAGCAATAAAAAAAAATCAATTTTCACTTTTAGAACAAAAAGTATGTGAAAATGAGAAGTCAATATTTCTGCAAAGGAAGGACAATTTAGAGGTGATTTTTAACTTAAATAAAATCCTTACATTTATTTTATGAATGTAAAATGCAAATGGCAGCTGCAAGTATAATAATCAGGCAAGAGTAGTGCTTAGCCCGTTTCCTGTACGAGTAGAGTCTGATTGTTACAGGGTTGTGGTGATGCCAGCCTTTTAGCCTACCGCTGGGTTTTTCAGCAGTCGGCCTTCACTTCCTGTCTTCATTGGCTTGTATGGTGGTGATGACAAATTCACAATTGGTAGCATATTGCTTAGGAGAAAATTTAGACTGCTAGGCTAAATTAATGCATAAAAAAGTAACTTGCTAAATCATAGAATTTGAGGAAAATATTATTCAAGACCTTAAATTAAGCTAGGCCTACTGTAAGTAGAGACAAAGCGAACTAAATGATTATGAACAAAGCGAAAGAAGGGGTCTCTAGACTGGTCCAATCATGGAGTAAGCCTCCTTGGTCTAACTCAAATACAGTAGCTTCAAATAAATGTTTTTCTGTCCATCCACTGATAATTAAACTCAGAATAAAAATTATGTAAACATAAGGTTAATGAAAAAGGGTTTTTTTTTAAATAAATTAATCTAGTAGATTTACATAATTACCAAAAGTTTAATAATTTTAAAGTTCGAAACAACAATCTCAGTTCTGACATTTAATATGTCTGCATTGATTTTATTTTTCGAAATACTTTGTAAAAAACATGGATGGGCGAGTTTTACTCCTTTGTATACTTCAATATTAATTGATCAAAACATTTAATTCATTAGTTATTAGAATCTACTGTGTTGATACGCCATAAAAACATGTTAACTATTTATTTGTATTAAAGTTAGAATTATTTCTAAAAACAGTATGTTAAAAAAATGTTATGCCAATTACCATATTTTTACTATTATATTACTACTTTTTTTACTAATTTATTACCACTTTATTATTTTTTTTATCGGATAGGAGGCGCCCAAGTCTGGGATGCCAGAAACACAACTGACCAGGGATACTTTTTATAGTGTAGACCTTGTTACCGTGGAGAATGTATCCCCATACTGCGGTTTCGGTAATAGCTGTTATAGTATAGTTTTTGTTTTCTTTTTTATACATATTTTTCTCCACTTCAAATTATTGGTATAATTTTATATTCCAGGACCATTTTAAAAACATATATCCCTCGGTTTATACCACTAAAATGTTACCCTGGCTAAGTTCATAATAATAATATATTAAGTATGTTTCTGTAAACTATTGATAAACTTGAAAAGTAATTTTTTATAAAAATCAAATATGAAAAAAACCATGAATATTGGCAAATTGACAAATTGGTAGAATAGATTACCGGTCAACAATCTCTGAAGAAATAAAAAAAATACTTAAGACATTCAAATTGTTTCATAATATTATTTTTCAGTATACTTTTTAATGCTAATATTTTTACATTTGTAATAATAAGAATAACAAATTTCTAAACAATGAAGAAATGTGAATTCTATTTATTTAATTACTTGCCAAAAACTAGATATAGTTGTATAAAAATAATGGCTTTTGTTTTTCTTTTTGTTAGGCTTGAAATTAAAACTGAAAGAAAACTTACTAAAAATGATAGATTCTCTAATTAATTAATGTACCTTTTATTCTATTCATGCAGAATATCAAAAAACATTTTGGCAAAATAAATCAAATTTACTTTATATGAATTACATTCATGTAAGATATGAATTAAGAATATATTTGTTGAAATACAATGGGCCATGTAAATAGTTGGTTAGAAATAAATAAATAAATAAATAAAATAAATAAATAAATAAATAGTTGGTTAGAATCTTTTTTTTAAAATTTTGTATGTAGGAAGAGAGTTTTTTTTTGTTATGCGAAAAGAAGGGGTGTGGTGAAAAGAAGGGGTGTGGTGAAAAGAAGGGGTGTGGTGAAAAGAAGGGGTGTGGTGAAAAGAAGGGGTGTGGTACACTAAAAACATCGTAGCCAGTCCCAACATTAACTTTAAAACATATTTTACTTTCCGAAAGGGGGAGGGGAGCCCCTTAAATCCGCCCCTGTTCTTATGCTTCGGCTAATATCATTCCAGAATAAGCAGTAATTCATCATCAACAATGAGTTGTTAAATTCTTGAGGATTTCTTTTCAATTTTGGGATGCAATAAAATAAATTTTTTTTATATATTTTACATTATTTTTCAGATCAAACCTATGTAAGCCACACTCTGTAATTTGTGGAAATGTTTTCAATGAAACAGAAGCCATTGCATGGTAATGATGGAATGTTATTGTTACCAAATGAAGGAAAAACACATCCACAAGGCTTTTACTGAATTCACCACCATTCAAATAAATCGCATGCCACAATGATAACAATTCACATTTTTACATGCAGTGCACATACCAAAAACAGAAAAAAGATCAATACCAAAATAGATTAAAAACAAACAAAAAAAAAAACCAGTGGAAAGATAAAATTGTGAATGGGAAATTTTATATAAATTTAAACACTAAACAGTAATACTTTTTAATATTTTTATCGTATTTTAGGATTTCGATTATTAAAACATTTTTGTTTTTGCAAATAGTATGATTATCAAGGTTCTCCAAAAAATTCTAAAAATTTCTACAAAATATTATTCAGGTATTAATTGGAAAATGTTCTAAGTGGTAATTAATTTAATGTAATATTATAGTGCACAATTTTCTTATGTCACATTATTTTTTTATCAACAAAAGAAGCTTATTGCAAAGCATTGGACTTTATTAATGTTCTTAACTTTTTCATTATGTAAACGACCGAGGTACATATAACGCCAATGTCCCTATTGGCCGAATACATCAGCATAGAGAGGGAAAATGAGGAGACTGGGGTTAATCCATAATCATCTAATAAATATTGTCATACAAATTTAAATTACAAGGAAATCTTTCTCATTACATCGACATCCAATTAGAAAAACATTTGAAACACAAGAAGATCTTATATATTTAAACAATGATATCTAATGCTTTTGACTTAAATTTTTATTTTATTATCATGCGCATAGCTTTTGATTTTTTTAAAACCTATTAGCAACAGACTTCAAGCATATAAAAACTGTATGCAACTAAAAATAATGAAATGTAAAATGCAAAATAAATAAAGAGATGCAAAATAATAAGACAAAATCATAACAAAATGGATGAGTATCTCGAAAGATGCGCTACAACAGAACAGGGCTAGCACAGCGGTTGCAAATGTTTACACTTACTGTCTTGGACTGTCTTTACACCCCAACTACCGCCTCCAAATATTCTGGCTAGTTCACTCGGTGATTTCATTCGCAACGCAAGGTTTTCTGTTGGATAATCGTCATAGAGTTCAAAGTATAAGGTATTGGATTATCTATGGCAAAACAACATTCAAGGGATGCGCTTATCAAAAAATAATTAAAGGCTGATCTACAGTGTTAATATCCTGTTGGTAAAAAGTGAAAGAAAATTTAGCCGACTGAACAGAACAAAACCTTGGTAATTTTGTACAATGATATTTAACATGATGTAAAATATACTGCAAGGAACACACAAATGTATCTAAATCAATCTTGGTGTAGGTGGAAGTATTTAAGGGTGGGAGGTAAAATGATTAAAAACTGTATTTTGATGTTTTTTTACATTCTTTGGGTGGTTGACAGGTTAAAATGAGGCAGAGTGGAATGCCTTAAATAGTCTTTAAGGTGGATGGAAAATTCACACCTCCCAACACATTTACATTTCTCAAAATAAGATACTTGACAACATGTTTTGATACAATATTTAAAAGTTGGTTATGTTATCAGAATGATACTTAATGTAACTTTAATAAATATATTCATTTTACACATTTTTAAACAGATTTATGGTTATGTTACCAGAATTATGATTAATGTAACTTTAAAAAATATTATCATCATTTCACATATTTTTTTAATGCATTTTTGGTTACTGATGGCTGTACACAATATTCCAGTTTCCAAATAAAAAAATTAATGTGTCGATAAAAAAAATTATAACTTCTAAATCTATGCAGAAATGTCCAGAATAGCATAGGATATTTCATATTAACACACAGACACTATACAAGATATTACAGAACATTTTAAACTGGGTCGCCAATGACTTATTAATAATGACATTTGTTGACAATTTCCGTCAATGCTTGCAGGTTAACATCTATATTAGTACTTTTAGCACTGTGTATGGAATATCTAACACACAGTAAAATTTTAATGGGCAAACACTCTATGTTAAAACATAGTGGTACCTATGTTTAATGTACCTACAGTCGGGTTGTTCTACTTCAAGTTAAAAATGAAAACCACTAAAGGATTAATAGTCGTTATATTGACATACTTATCAGCTTTTTGTGGGACAACATCCCAGTAACGATTTTTATGTCTCGGTTAAGATGTGACCAAATTTAAATAAAAAAAATTTATTAGCTCAGTTAAACATTTAAAATTCTATTCATGAGTCGTTCATGTTCTTTCTAAACTAGTTTACTTGGAATATTATTTAGTTGACTGCACTCAAAAAATCATATGCGAGGTCTCACCACAAAATGAATTGCATCATAGGCGAGATATAATTGACACAATCACCAAAATAGGTCTGAAGTAAAATTGTTATCAATTAAGTACTATGATTGTTATATTTCATTATACTTGTAGTTTTCATGCAGGAAAATATCTTTTATGCAGATTTTCTGAGAATTATAGTCTTTTTATTGTTATTCTTTAAATTATCTTAGTGGCGATGTACTGTGCTTCGATAAATGTAAATATAAGGCTATTTTAAATAACTTAAGATAATTTTCTGATGAAGAAGACCGGAATGCATCATGGTTAAACAAAATCAAACAATAACCAATATAATACCAGTATTAATAACATGATTTTATGTTATTCTATTTTAAGTGTATGTTATATAATCTATCTAACAAGTTATAGTATTAATAACATGATTTTATGTTATTATATTTTAATTAGATACTATATAATGTATCTAACAAGTTATTAACAACAAGATTTTATATTATTCTATTTTAAGTAGATATCATATGATGTATCTAACAAGTTATTACTAACATTATTTTTATGTTGTTATATTTAACTAATGATGTATCTAAAAAGTTATTAATAACATGATTGTATGTTTTTCTATTTGAAGTGAATATCCTTCGAGACAAGTAGGGCGATACCCCGGTGTACTGGTCCATACATCCCTTGCCGTGGACAGATGAATGAGCGCCTATATCGGGCAGCAGGACATGACGTGACCCTTAGGGGCGTAGAAAGTCATATGAATGTGTAACATCTGGTCCACAGCGCCTTGAGACTCTACTGTATAAGGCGCATAGATATAAATCGAACTACATTACATTATATAATGTAGTTCTTTTAAGCTTTTCAGCTCTCCTGAGATATTTGAGGAAACGTACTTGGTTTTTGGGGTTACTGGTGTTGTTGCGAACACAACTTTAAAAGCATCTTGCTTTTGCAGTTTTGAACAGACATGCTTGAAATTTTGTAAACCTAAATTAGACCCGATGTTCAACAAAAGTTCATCGCCCTATTCTTAAGTTATACTCCAGGGTGTCCCCAAGACGTACAAAACCAAAAAGTTAAAACCAGAGTTAAAACCTTTGAAGTCATGAGTTGTGCATCCTTCTGTTGTATTGACCTTGGTCTGAATGAAGAGGATGACTGACCTACCTCCAGTAAGTGCATTTAAAGCACCTCATCAGCTAAAAATATATTTATTTCATGCTTAAGAACAAGTAAATTGTTATCTTATGACGATAACATAATTTGGATTATCCTTCACTAATCACACCTAATCAGATTATAGTAATCAGTAATCTTTGCCGATAAATTCTAATTGTTCATCAACAAATGGTCTACTTGTGTGACAATTATTTCCTCATCTACTTGAGTTTATTTATTTTGAGACATATGAATACAGCAACACTGAAAGGGCCCGTTCGCTCAAATTCCCGTTTCGCCCGAATGGGTGTTAACTGCAGGATGCCCGTGGATTGAACCCCGAAACAGCCCGATATGCCAACCTTGCAATTAACTGTATATTTTTCGCAGTGTGGAACCTTCTTCATGACTTAATCTGTTTTTAATCGTTTTCCCAAATGTTTTACTCGATTTGAATATAGTGTTTTCGTATTCATAATATTTTCAATACACTAAAACCTATAGGCCTAGAATTTGTGGAGTATGAAGATTGTTAGAGACTATAGTGTAGTGTATAAGGTTGCTCCAGTAAAATTGCGGCCATCAGTGCCGCCTCTCGCTATTTGATATAAATTTACCATTTTATAAAATCTAGTACAATACAATAGTGTAGCATAAAGTTACTCGGATTCGTAGAGCAGCTTTTGGAAAACAAATATAATGATTGGAATAAACATTGCCTATATCATTAGCTTTTTTGCTAGTCATCTGGTGTTTTTAGAATTCAGAGTTCTGCGCAAACGGACATACCACCCGTGGATAAAAATCCTTAACAGGGGAAGGATCCAGGTTTGAGAGTTAGGTAGGAGGACCTTATTTGTAAAGATTTGTGTCTTGAAATCTTTATTTAGTTTCCCTAAAACTGGGTTTATCGGTTGTTTTGTGTTTTCACCATCTAAAAGTTATTTTTCAGCTTTTTCTTTCGGGTCAACAAGGAAAAAGAATGAGTTGATAAGTATCATAATCAGGCAAATAAGCACAACACTGGAATAAGCAAACATCTCATTAAACTGCCCATATAAAGTTTATCTTTTTTCTGTTAACACTTTGAAAAAAATAACACCCTCTGACTAGGTTGATCTACCATGTTAAATTACTAGGGAGATCTACCTAGCACCAAAGAGAACTACCTAGTAAGGTAGTATATAATTACCCTGCCTGTTAATATTATTAATGCCTTAAGGTTTATTCTAAATAATGGCTGTATTTTCCTATGTATACTTGTAGAACATTACTGACCATCCTTGGTAGTATCCCTTTATATGGTAGCTTTTTAGGGTTAACCCTGTTAACCACCTTGTCACACCATTATCTACCATGTTAACAGAGCTATTTTTTTCAAAGGGAAGTACCTTACCTTATTTGATGAAGCAAATTGTCTTAATTTGAATAAGCAATTGATTATGTGAAACAAGTATTCAAAAACAGTTTTCAGGGCTTGTATTTAACCAAGGCACCTAGTCAATTTTCCTCCAATGCATTCACGATTGGCCTAAACCACCATTAAGGCCACATTGGCCCTGTTTGCCTCTAATTCTCAGTAATACACTGGGAGATAATTTTCACAAAATGGCCATTGCACTATTTATGCTAGTTGAAGCCTTCAAAACCAGGCCAAAATTGGCCTTGCCTCTACAAAGCCCAAAATCGAGGCCCAAGTTGTAATAAATAATAAACACTTTTCTCCCTAGTCAGTCCATCTCAGTTTATATTAATGTACACAATTTCTAATAATTTCTATTATATTACGTATAAAAATGTTATTCGCGAACACTCTGATGTGAAAATTTAGGATTTAAAATAAAAAAAAATCATTTTTGACCTGTTAACAAACCCTCCGACAAAAATAATGCAAAATTTTAATAAAAAAAATTTTATATTCATCCTCAGAACCTCAAATTGAATATATTGCGTTAATAATCGTTATTTTTAATATTTTGTTTCCAAATAAAAGTTATATTTATTTTTATATTATCCTCTGCTTTGTAGGTATGACATGCTAACTGAAAAATAAATTTTATTTTTAATGCTATTCCAAATAATTACCAGATTGCCCCAAAAAATTAAAAAAAAAAATATAATGAACACAAAATAGCCATTAAACAAGTATATTAATATGCACATATGTATCTGAAAATGCATTAGAGATTAGGTTAGGGAATCACATGAACTGGGTCAAAATATGTAAAGACAAATGCAAAAAAAAAAAACCAAATGGAACAAACAACTAAACGACAAAATAAATAATACAGTAATCAATCTCGTTTTTCTATGTTCATCAGTCAATGAAATTCCTTCGCAAACGAACTATTGGATTTCTCCAAATTTAATACATACGTAGAATCTTTAAATTTCTGTATACAAAGCTAGCCGGAAATTAACACAAGTAGTCTTAATTTTTCAATATTAAGATTTGAAAAAAATCTTTAACGATATTTTGAAAGAGAATGATGATGCGTTTGACGGATAATTTTTAAGTTGTGATTAAATCCTCAATGGTGTTCCATTTGAAACTAACAATTATATCTAATGAATTATTGATATTAAAAACAGGTCTCTTTTTATACTGGAGGTTCAACCATTTAAAAATTAACTTAATTTGGGAAGCCCCTGCTAAGACCTATGGATTTTCACAAGAGAGTTGAAGAGCCCATGGATCTTCATACAAGGTTTCAAGGCCCTATGGATCTTCAAACCTGAGGTCAAGGCCCTATGGATCTTCACACCAGAGATCAAGACCCTATGGATTTTAGGCAAGGAGTCAAGACCCTATGGATTTTCACACCAGAGGTCAAGACGCTATAGATCTTCACACCTGAGGTCAAGACCCTATGCATCTTCATACCAGAGGTCAGGGCCCTATAGAACTTCACATCAGAGACCAAGACCTTGTGGATTTTTAGGCAAGGAGTTAAGACTCTATGGATCTTCACACCAGAGGTCAAGACGCTATGGATCTTCACACCTGAGGTCAAGGCCCTAGGGATCTTCATGAAAGCATTCAAGAAACTCTTGATGCACGCCGTCAAGACATTAAGGATCTTCAGGCCAGCAGTTAAGGCACTATGGAATTTCATACCTGAGGTCAAGACCCTATGGATCTTCACACCAGAGGTAAGACACTATGGATCTTCACACCAGAAGTCAAGACCTTATGGATCTTCTTACAAGCATTCAAGAACCTATGGATCTTCACACCAGAGGTCAAGGCCTATGAATCTTCCTGCAAGCAGACAAGAACCTCTTGACCCATGCTTTTGAGACATTAAGGATCTTCAGTCCAGCAGTTAAGACTATATGGATCTTCACTTAAATAGTCAAAACCATAGAGATCTTACACAGGTCTAGACACTATGGATCTTCATGCCAGCAGTCAAGAACCTATGGATCTTCAAACCAAAAGTCAAAGACCTATGGAACTTCACGCAAGTAGTCAATACCCTCTTCACGCAAGCAGTCAAGACCATCAGTTGAGACTTTAAGGATCTTCAGGCCAGAAGTTGAGACCATAGAAATCTTTACACTAACAGCCAAGATCAAATGGATTTTCACAAAGAAATTTCAAACCCTTCTTTGCTCAAACAGTCAAGACCTAAGGATCTTCAAGCCAGCAATCAAGACCCAATAGATTTTCACATAAGTAGCTAAGTCCCTATGGATAGTCATGCAAGCTGTCGAGGCTCTATGGATGTAGGCACTGTTCCTCATTGCCGCATGAGACTACACACTCCTATCTGATGAAAGAAACCTATATTCAGAAAGGTGGATGTTCATATTAATATGTGAGTATCAGCAAAGGTTTTTTTTTAGCAGTTCCTAATTTCCTGATTTTTTTTTTATCCCTACAGCAGTCTATTTTTGGGTTTTTTTTTAACAATGTTTAAATACATTTCAAAGAGTAACTGTTCTAGTTTGAAGTCATAATAGATTACCCAAAATATCTAGTAATCAAATTCAAGTCAAAAACTATAATGTATACTTCAAGCAATGAGATACATGCCATCGAGTCAAGATTCAATATTTCAACATAAATTATGCCATCATCATAAACTGCTATCATCATTCCTGATGATGGCATAATCTATGTCGAAATAATGAATCCTGTCACAGTGGTGTATATCTTCTAATTACTTGGAGTATGTATTATATTTTCTTACTTAAAATAGATTATGTTGTTGTAATAAACATGAATCTTTTTCTTACGACAAAAAAGTACGTATTTATGTCGTTCAATCAGGCTTTGGGAATGCGAGGTTAGTATACTTTAACATCCGGATTTTGACTGAGTAGTATAATTCTAGTGCTCATCAAAAACACTAGAAATTCCTTAAAACGCATCTATCAAGTAAACTTGGATGATGTTTACAGAGCTATTATGACAACTGCAATCAATGAAAATGTTAATATTGATCAAGAACTGACAAAAACTCATTAAAAGTCAGATTGTCTAATTTATAAAACAAAAAACCCTTCATAGCTCCTCACAAAGCAATCAAAACATAACCAACTCACAGATCATTCACTCATTTCTTCATAGCGACTTCAAGTTTTAGCGATTTGATCCACGCACTTGTCACGGAAGAATACACACTTATTTTCTGATGACAGACTTAAACTTGTTACCAATACATCATCTTTGTTCAATTAATCTCAATTCAAGTCAAGTAACATTAAAACAGACCTCGTATATTCACTGTTAGTTATGGCTATGTATTGTTAGCGTTTTAGTTATTGCTACATTGAGGGTATGTTCAGCGTCTCAAATGATAATAGTATTTAATGGCTGATAGTATCAAGTGCTCTTTCAAAAAAAAATCTGAACAATGAACAATGTGATCACGATATTAAGAAAAAGTGTCATACAAAATAAATTTAGTCCGAAATATAAACAGTGACATTCCAATGCGTTTCCATCTAATTAACTTGCAGACCAAAAATAACCAACAAGAATTTTTTTTACCGTAGGTAATGCGGCTATATTTGTTATATAACAAGATTCCTTCCTCTTAATTGCAGTTGTACAGACTATTTTTAAGATATCATTTTTCTTTAAATTACATTTTAAATCTTAATCTTAGTTTTAAATTACATAATTAATTTTTAATCTAAAACAAACAGTAATTTCAAAGTTTTTTTTATAGTCAAGGAATGATATTTTTTTAAATTTTAAATTTTTCCTACCATAACAATCATAGTATTATTATACAAAGATAATTATGACATCCGAAAGGTCCACTAATCAACTACACGTAAGAAAGTATAATGCATACTCCAAGCAATTCAATATTTTATCATCAGGAATGATGAAAATTTATGTTGAAATATTGAATCCAGTCATTGTGACACGATTCAATATTTCGACATAAATTATGTCATCATTGATGATGACATAATTTATGTCATCATTGATGATGAAATTATGTCATCATTGATGATGACATAATTTATGTCAAAATATTGAATTTTGTCATGATGGCATGTATCTCATTGCTTGGAGTATGCATTATACTTTCATAACTATGACAATATGAACAATATGGCATTTACTGTTTCTATGGCTGATGATGAAGGCTATTCTTACAAATGGGTGATGGCAACTGGTATAAATCAAAATAATATCTTATACAAGGCATAAAACATATTGCCCAATTACTCACTTTTGAAAAAATAGGTCAGCCAATTTTTAGTTGGCACCTACTACTGAATATTCAATAACTTGTCTTTATTTCCAAAATTTAAATTTTAGATTAAATGTATGTATTCTTACATTTCCATGTTAATTTTATGTATTTTTCACATTTTTTTTTGGATTATTTTAAGTATTTAAGCAAAGTTTCAGAAAATATAAACATTTTAAACAAAAAGAGCAAAATTTTTGGTCAGTCTGACTTGTACAACATTCATTTTTTTAAAAGTTATAATTATGATTATTATAAGTACAATATGACAACACTTTTTAAATTTTGCATTTTGAACTTTATTGCACCATGTACCTTGTATTATGTACATTTATGTACATGGTGTCCTATCCTTACTAATTATGAATAACAATAATATTGTGCGTCATATATTTTTATTTATTTAACAACTCTACTGCAAATATGAGCACTATTTTCAATTTCCTATATTTAGAATAGTGATAATAATACATACTGTATCTCCACCATAAAAAAAAAACTTTAGAAATAAAAATAACCATATGAGGCACGTCGTGGCAAAACCATCAAGTTGTAGGAAAATTGAAAATTGAATTTTTGTTATAGCCATATTAAACGTCTTATAAGTTTTAAAATGAGGGGTCAATTATTAAAATCGGACAGTTATAACAAAAGTTATTGAACAAAATAGTCCAACATTTCCTTTGTATTTCTTTATATTTCTTTTTTATATTTTTTATAGTTGTTTATTGGCTTATTTCTCAATAACTTCATGTGCGACAACTTGGTGGTTTTACCATGACTAGCCTCATATATACCTGATGGCCCAAGGCAACCAATAATTTTCATTGGGCAAGCAAAAATAATTAGGTGTCCCAACGAGCAACCAGGTCTTGGTTCATGATAACTGATCATCAAATCACCAGGCCCCAGCAAAAAAAACAACAGTCAATTACAACCAAATTTAAAAAAAAAATTAGACAACTAAAAAAAAACTGCACGGGAAACCATACCTTGGTTACACAAAGGACAACCACATTATTTCAAAATTCTGTGAGGCCTGAAATGATCGCAATTTCACAAGGCAGCATTACTCCTCTAAATAGAATAGTGATAATAATGCACATCTCCACTGTACACATTTTTAGGGCAACTAAAAAAAAACTGCAAGGGCAGCCATATTCTAGACCATGGTTACCCAAAGGGCAACCAAATATTTCAAAATTCTGTGGCCTAGAAATGATCCCAATTTCACATCGAAGCAGCATTACTCCTCTAAATGTATGCAATAACTAAAATGATGCTGTTTTATTTATTATCAACTTTAGTATATCATTATATTCTTTAATACAATTCCTGTATGCTTCCGGAATATCATATAAACACCTGACACTGTGTGAAGGGAAGGAAGTGAAGTGTAACAGGACAACACCCAGTAAAACATAATTCATGATGGTATTAGGTAATGTTGTTAAATTAAAAGCAAATTTAGCATTGCATCATAAAACATATTGGTACGCAAAAAATTTACCATAATGATAAGAAAATATACATACCGGTAAGCAAATTTAACATACCAGTAAGCAAATTGTAACATATCAGTAAATTTAACATACTGGTAAACAAACTTAACAATAACATACCGGTAAGGAAATTTAACATACCAGTAAGCAAATTGTAACATACCAGTACGCAAATTGTAACATGCTGGTAAACAAATTTAACAATACTGGTAAACAAATTTAACATCAGTAATGAAGTTTAACATACTGGTAAACAAATTTAACATAGCGGTAAGGAAATTTAACATACCGGTAAACAAACTTAACATACTGGTAAACAAATTTAACATACCGGAAAGCAAATTTAACATACCAGTAAGGAAATTTAACATACCAGTAAGCAAATTTAACATACTGGTAAACAAATTTAACGTATCATTAAGGATTGAACATACTGGTAACCAAATTTAATATACCGGTAAGCAAATTTAACATACCAGTAAGGAAATTTAACATATAGGTAAGCATCTGAACCAAATTTAACATACAGTACCAGTATTGAGTAAGCAAATTTAACATACCGGCAAGCAAATTTAACGTACTGATAAACAAATTTAACATATCAGTAAGGATTTAACATAGTGGTAAGCAAATTTAACATATCACTAAAGAAATTTAACATACCAGTAAGCAAATTTAACATATCAGTAAGCAAATTTAACATACCAGTAAGGAAATTTAACATACAGGTAAGCATATACTGCTAAACCAAATTTAACTTATCGTTAACCAATTTAACATGAACCAATAAACAAATTTAAGATATTGGCAAACTTAAGATACTGGTAACCAAACTAAACAAACCAGTAAGCAAATTTAACATACATATAAACAAATTTAACATACCAGTAAACAAATTTAACATGACAACCAAATTTAACATGCCAGCAGCCAATTTTAACATAACTGGTAAACAAACTGAATTTACCAACAAAATCAAACATGGTGGCAATCAAAATTGAAAGCCCAGGTGATTTCCCGAACGTTTAACGAACGGTACTGGGTCTGGATAGTAGCGTTCCGGCTCCACAACAAGACATTCTATTCATAGAAGTACTGACAAAGAAAGTCTATCTAATGGTGGAAATAGAGTGGCACAGAGACCAGACTAAACTTTGACTTGAGTGGATACATAGATTGAAAAATGTTAAAGATAGTGGAACAATGTACATTGTATTATTAATCACTATTAAAATATTTCACAGTTAAGGTGATAAAATTTAACATACCAATAACCGAGCTTAACATAGCAATTAACCAAATTGAACATACCAATAACCGAACCATACCGATGAGCAACAACCAAAGTACTTAACACTAAAATTCTTTAGTATCATTTAAGCTACATGTTTCTGTTTTACTAGACATTAAATAATAAAGTTTAAGCTCTTTCCAGACTATCCCATTTTCTTTGACAAAAAAACTTTAACGTGCCTTTATATGGTCACGATGATGTCACATAATGGTCATATGTAGAAATATCATTACCATATATGGGTATAATCAAAGTTTTAAAACAAATAGAGAAAATCACAAAAAAATTATTGTGGAAAGCTAAGAGAAGAAACGAAATTCTTGATGACTGGTCCAACTTTTCCATCTTGATCACACCCTAGCTGAACTGATGAGGCCTAGTGAAGGTGAAATGATACCGTCTGCAGAAACAAGAACTTAATTCCAGTCGATAGTTAATATATCAATCTTGGTCAGATTTTCTCCACTGTTCGTTTAAACACTACATTTTGCATTATATGATTGCCTTAGGCTTCCATGGGCTTTTTCCAATTAGTTAACATATAAATTGTATATTTCATTTTTATGTCAATTATTATGTTGGGAACCCTTATTAAAATGTTCTATTAATAATTATTTTTATTCCCAGTATGCTCTTTGTAATCCATAGCATATATTTTTATATTAGTTTTAGGAGCATATTGAATAAATAAAATTAAATGAAGTTCATTCAGTTTATGATTTTGGGATGTTAATGTCCGATTTAGCGTGATGTTTGATGGAGGATTGGTTTTGTGAGAGTTGTCTTTATTAAGTAGTTCATGTTTGAGTTAAGTTATTGCCGATGATGTTGTAGATCGATGCATTTATCTTGAAGGAGCAGCATAGATATGCGACACTATAAAAATCAATGGTTTAATGATGGCTCGATGTCAAACGCTTCCTCAAAGCTTTTTGTCTCAGGGTGTACTACAAACAAGTACATTAATGATTTTAAAACGTTACTACAGTCATCTTACTAAGAATACATCCTAAAGGTAAATTGTACATATACTATGTTAAGTGTGATAATCTTGTGTATTTTATTCAGCATCTATTGTAAATGTTAATAGATTAAACATCTTATAATAGTAATAGGATTTTGATAAAAGCAATCAATTACATTACATGTTAACTACAACTTTTATATAAGAACACGTTCTAATGGACAATATTTAGTGCCACGTTTACTGAAATTTGTGAATTCAGTATTCTATTGTTATATAATTTTATATAAAAGGTATTCAATAAGTAAATTAAATATGTATTAAATAAACCAGATTTTATAAATGCATATATTTTTAGAAACTAAAAAAATATTACTGTTTGAAGGTATATGTGGCAAAGTATCAATAAATATTTTAAGTTCGTAGTACATCACGTTCTTTAATGAAGAAGATCAAAGTATATTAATAGAAATGTTTCAGTGTAAGCGCAACATTTCCTTTCATATCTACACGTGGTGCGCTACAATATAGTTATTCATAAAAAAAACCTTGTTATCAGATTAGTATGATAAAGTTCAGCATTAAATATCAACATGCAAGTTGCAATACACATCTGTAAAGAACCCAATATATGCACCGATTAAGTTTAAATAACATGAAATAATAGTAACTCCAATTTAGAAAAAGTAAGGCTATGATTTTTCAATATTTCAACTTTAATTAAGTCATATGATTTCTCAACATTTCCTTTCATATCTACACGTGGTGCGCTACAATATAGTTATTCATAAAAAAAACCTTGTTATCAGATTAGTATGATAAAGTTCAGCATTAAATATCAACATGCAAGTTGCAATACACATCTGTAAAGAACCCAATATATGCACCGATTAAGTTTAAATAACATGAAATAATAGTAACTCCAATTTAGAAAAAGTAAGGCTATGATTTTTCAATATTTCAACTTTAATTAAGTCATATGATTTCTCAATGTTTCGGCTTATATTAAGTCATCATCAGATGACTTCATAAAAGTCTAAATATTGAGAAATCATGGCCTCACTTTACTTGTTTGAAGTTACAGTTATTTTATGTTCTGTACAGGGTTCGCAACATCAGTTGCCAGAAAGGATCACTTGCCTGAAAGAATCACTTGCCCAAAAGCATCTTTTGCTTGAAAGAATCAGTTGCCCAAAGGAGCCACATACACAAATGAATCACTAGCCTAAAAGAATCGTGCAAGTTCTATGGCCAAGCGGTTCAGGCAGGGGAACCATAGTAACAACAGCATAGGTTCGAGGCCGGCTCGCGCCGTGGTTCTGGTGGTGGAACAAGTCTTCTCGGATAAGGACTATAAACCGCATGCCCATTGTACACACGGCTCATGTGCACTACATAGAACCCAGTACATCTTTTTAAGATGAGTAGGGGTTACCCCGGTTGTACTGGTCCATACATCCCATCCTGAGGACAGATGAATGAGTACCTGTATCAGGCAGCAGGTCATATAACATGACCCTTAGGGCGTAGAAAATCAAAGGGAGTGTGTAACATCTGGTCCACAGCGCCTTGAGACTATTGTGTAAGGCGCCATATAAATCTAATTACATTATATTATAACCACATTCGGGACAACAAAATATTGCAGTGTCCAACCAAAATTGTGTCACTTTTTTGATGGCAAGCAACTGTTTACTCTCTGTAGTCTAAAGTATTTTTTTCATATTGGTAAAAAAGAACTTTATATGAGGACTAGTGTAATTTGTATCTAGCAACCACATCTTACAAACACGTAGAGCCCGCAAGTCTCTAGGAATTGTCAAATTTTCTCCTAAAATTCCATTTTCTCCTGGAAATTCTCCAGATTTTGTGAAAGTTTCACAATTGGAACATAAATTTGACCTATTCCGATTGACAATAGGGAATATGATGTTTAGCAATGTTTTTGGTTGCACAGTATGACATTTTTTACCAAAGATAAAACATATCAAAAATTACCATTTCATAAAAAGCAAGGTTTTGAACTTTTAAATAAGCGTACTTTTACCCACCTTTTAGGAAGTGTACACATTACAAACCATGCTTGGATGCAAGAAAATCGCTGAATAGGTAGCCAGAATTGCAAAAAAAAATATAGACATATTCTAGCCCTAGTTTATTGTTATATTACTAATATGGGGCATTTCATGGCAAAACCACTAGGTTTTCACAAAATTTAAAAATGGAGGTAATATTGAAACCATATTACACCTGTTGTAAGCTTCAAAATGAGGTGTGAATTATCAAAATCGGACATCTATAACCAAAATTATGAAATAAAATATACAAAATTTTCCTTTGTATTTGTTTATATTTCCTGTTGTTTATTTGCTTAATTCTCAATAGCTCCCTGTATGACAACTTGGTGGTTTTGCCATGCCTTGCCTCATATAGTATTACTCACCGTAGTTAAATCCGGTAAAGATTAATAAATTTATTAAGGACACATTTAACAAAACCACACAAAATGTAGAGTCAACAATACTGATCAATACCAATCGTATACACATACCTTCAGCAATTCGATCAACAGACATCCTGGGCCTCTTTGGTTTCCTCTTATCCATAGGGGAGCGAGGCCTCACGTAGGAGCTTATATCGATTGAGATCGGCGTGTCCACCTGTGGGTCAGGTACGGGGATATCGCCTTCCTTTTTCTCACCACCAGAAAAATGGCAGCTACAAATACGTAACTAATATGATGAAAAAGAAGACAGGAAAGAAAAATGGAAGAAAAAAGAAATTATTAATATGTAAAATAAACATAACTAAAAGTTACATAATTGCAAATATATATAAAGACAATTACGATATTGTGATGTTTCTTATGCATAATAAAAGGCACATTATATTTAGAAGATAAATTAATAACATACATAATGATCCCCATTCACAAAACCTATTGTTTATTCCCATTTGCCCAAAGTATTAAATGTATTTTAAAGCTATTTTAATAGACTATTTGTAACATAAACTTAAATAATCAAAATAAATATTATAAATTTGCAGTAATTCAATAAAAAAGTTCCATTACAATAATACTCTGCATAGCATACTATTGCTGATTACCCACAATGCAAATGGCTAGTTCTCGATGTCAACTAACGGAATTAAGCTGGAGGCCATATGGGATTATAAAACACATTAACTGGTCAAATAATGCCAAGTAAAAACCATAGCTCCAGAACAAGTTTAATAATATAATTACATTAACCTTCTAAACAGCAACATGAACTTCAAATGTTTGTAAGTATGGATATGTTGAAATGCTGTACTACGATATTAGCCTAGGAATACACTTGGCAGGATCTGTTAATAGTCCCAAGTATGATTTACTCTTCCTTCCTAACAAACCACAACATTCTATAACAACATTTACCTCCTAATATACAGAACATGAACCAAGTATTAAATCCAACAAGACTGAAAATAATATATCTTCACAATAGTATTATCCTAAACCAATATATGATTCCAAACGGACACTTCTGCTGGTTCTTGACATTAGTGGATATGAGTCGGTTCTACCAAACACTCGCGGGACCGACAACCAACAAATTGTGCCTAGTTTCATTCACATCTTCCTTCCTTTAGAATATTTCTACTTTTCCTTCCCTAACTCACTTAAATATGAGCTGCTGTTCTATATTGCAAATCGAAATTGACATTGTAAATTACCAAAAGGAAAAAGCAGAGAACTAATTTGATCAAATTCAAACTTGGCAGTTGCCACTACCTACGGATCTTCCTACTAGTAACCAACATTATAGCCTAATGACATAAAAACTAACATAAATGATTTTCTAAATTAGTTATATCATTTGATTACTGTTATATCAATTTAATTATTTCTTTTAGATTATATTTTTATATTGTAAATAGTAAACTATTAATTACAAAACAAACTTAAATATCAATGAAAAAAATCAGAATATACTTAAAATAGGCACTATTTATTTAATTGCTTAAAATTATAGTTTTTATTTATTATAGTAAAAAATTT
>JAOTQE010073146.1:6571-16693 GCA_025631205.1 Nesometra sesokonis
TACAAAAAAGTTCATAGGCTAAACACAACCTTAGTTAGGCCTTAGTTCACAATTTAGAAGACAGTTTTCCAGTTAGGCCTATCATCCAATCCCTATTTGACCCTTTTATATTTTTAGCTCCGATCAGACCGAGCTCATGAACTACCCGCCAGATTAATTAAGTAAAAATAGTGGACCTCTTTTGGGGATGGTCGTAAAAGTTATAAAATCGCTTCATTGTTTTAAAAAATATATATAGCCCGGAATGGGAATTGAATTTCACATCACGTTACAATTCAACTGTTTTTACCACTCGGCCAGCTAGTCGTTTGACAACAGAACTTTAGATTTAGAAGACAATAACGAAGGGTCAGAAAGTTGTATAAGATAAAATTAATTGTATAGTTCCCAAGGGGACTTGAACATGTGCTTAGATGTAATTGCAACTTACAAGTCAAACGCTTTACCGACTCGGCTAAAGATCGATTGACAACAAACTGTTAAAATAACGGATTAGACCTAAAGAGACAAATGTCAAAGTAAATTAATTGACAAATGAGAGCATTTGATTACAGTTGAACTTCCCGTATGCGGACACCCTCGGGTCCGTGAAGAGTGTCCGCTTACGAAGGTGTCCGGCTTACGAGAATTTCAGCCGACAGAGGGCCAAATATTATGTATAATACACGTTCTTATGTCCCACATTTCACGCGGCCTTCTCAACAAAAGAGCCTCTCAAATTTCTAGACACCGCATTTTATATTTTATTTAATATTGTTTATCATTTTTAAGAATGGTTTAGTAATATGGTTCTCAGCCATTACAGTATTGAAAAGAAAAAAATACTATTTTTTTTTATGTCCGCTTATGGGTAAATTAATATAAAAAATCTAATTAAATATGTAATAAAACTTTTCATCTGTACTTACGTGTTTTATTGTGGCAACGTTTCACGTCTTATCCAAGACGTTTCTTCAGGCCGACTGATGTTATCGTCAATATGTCAATAACATCAGTCGGCCTGAAGAATCATCTTGGATAAGACATGAAACGTTGCCACAATAAAACACGTAAGTCCAGATGAAAAGTTTTATTAAATATTTAATTATCAACTAGCTGGATGAATGATAACTACAAACATAAACAAATCTAAATTTTAGAACAAAAAGTGTCTGCGCCCGCTTACGAGAAGTGTCCACTTACGACAGGTTCCAAATTCACTGATCAGATAGGAAAAGCAAACGGGTCCTTGAATTAGTGTCCGTTATGGGAGGTGTCCGCTTACGAGAGGTGACCTCACATGGATGTTTAACTGTAGTTAATACAAAAATTCCCCTTCATTTATAGATAAGCGGTTTTTTACATAATTTAGAAAAAAATGATAGAGAACCGGAGCTCATCGAGAGATACGGTACTTGTATTTTCAGCTCTGTCCGTATGTACTCTTAAAAAGTCACCTTTAAGTATTAGATAATACAGGATTAACTCAAATTGCTTTCACTTTGAGCAACGTCAGTAACGCCTTAATAGTGATGTGTTAATAATAATCATAATCTTTAAAAAATAATAATTTAAATTACATATAAACCAAAAAAAGATAATTATTTCCTTATTTTGAACGATGTGATAAATGTAATTTCACTATCAACATTTTGCATTAACGGTTGTAGACTCATGCAATTATGAATAACGACCTATTTACCATAATCCAGTCATTTGGCAAAATAGCAATGTTGACGATTTGTTATTAGGTCTAAGTACTGTACACGTTACATAGGCTATTTACGTTACTTAGAGTTGAGTTACACAAAACACAAGGAGTATTTTTTCTCGAATCAATCTAAAAATTGGCCTATTGCACGGCAGTACAAATAGCGAACCACAGTATGGGCTATAAAGCTAGAAACAGATGAACTGTCTTCGCTAGGATTTGTTGGTTTTCTTGATTTAAAAACCTACTAAAATCCATATTCAATATTTTACTGTTGTTATAGGCCTAAGTAATTTAAGCATTGGTGTCGACTTAGAAAAACTCTTGACTATAGACTACTGAACTAGGCCTACTCAAATACAGTACTCTTGGGGTAGGGATAGTGATTC
Organism: Nesometra sesokonis; assembly: GCA_025631205.1. Taxonomy (NCBI): domain Eukaryota; kingdom Metazoa; phylum Echinodermata; class Crinoidea; order Comatulida; family Antedonidae; genus Nesometra; species Nesometra sesokonis. The sequence goes on from JAOTQE010073146.1 coordinate 8,651, forward strand.
TATTTACATAGAAGAAATATTGTCCTTTTTATATCTTTTTAACTAAATTTTAATTCTCGTTTTCTGTTTTTAATGTTAAATGTTTTGCATAGATTTTTCTGGTTTTGTATATCCTTACTTGGTATGTTTTTGTATTTTAATATTTTTGTATTTTTTCTTTTAATTTCCAAATTCTTTACAACCGCAACTGAAATGTATTTGTACAAAACAATTGATTGAATCTTGCAGAGAAAGAATCTGCACGATAGAAGGCATTGAAGAGAAGCCGACCTCTCAAGGTGGGCTACGCCAATCTTAAACTCAACTAGTGTATTGAATAAGCATGTAATAAGGAACGTTTATTTAAACGACCAGGTCACTGTCAATGATTATGGCTATTACCTAACTTGCCCTTGACAGGTTAAAACAATTAAAGAGAATAGAAATGGAGAGAAATTGGACAGACTGCCAATCAATCAAACAATAGAATTCCCCAGGGTTAACTCATCGTTAATCGTAATTATAACGTAATTTGAACTTGTTGATACCTTAAACCTATCATCCTCTGTCAAAATTGGTAATTTAATCATGATAGAGATAACATCGATTTGCTATTATTGCATCGTTGAAGATATTATTAACTCTGATCGATATGAATATAGTGTATAATGTTTCTATATCCCTCAAAATTATGGTATAAATATTTAAGGTCTAATTGGATTTAGAATAATCACTTAAGAAGGTAAATATGTTTATTTTAAGAAATTGGAAAATATATTGAATGCATGTTGTTATGCTTCTTTCATTTTATTTGGATAATGGATAGCCAAACAAACCAGAAAAATTAATTATTGTACGGAAGTTTAAAAAAAGATAATGTATTGTCACCAGTAAAATTACAAAAATTTAATTTGAATAGGCATATAACTTTTTTTTTCATGAAATGTATATATTATGATTATTCCATTCAAAATTATTAGTGAATTGACAAAAAATGTATCTGTATGATAGGCCTACTTCTAAATAATAAAAATAAACCCATGATATTTGGTCTACTAGCCGATACTCAGGCATATTGTCAAACGCGCCTGTTTTAAACAGTACAAATAGATGGTTTAAAATATTAGTGGAGATGCATCAACGTCGAAAAATACATGATGCTAAAGAAAAATAAACTTCATATTTTTTTCTTAAAATTGATACCAAACACTAGGTTTAAAAAAACAAATCGTCTTTTAAAATGCTAAACTCTCCTTTTTCGTAGTGTTGTACACCCTGTTACGGCACATTTTGTTAAATTGCACACTTTGGTAAATTACCAAAATGTGCAACTACGTTACGGCACATTTTGGTAACTGCACATTTAGATAACAGAAATTTGTTACCAAAATGTGCCGATAGTGCGTCTATACCCTGGCGGTGCGGGATCAACTGTTACCAAAATTTGCAGTTAAAAGTGGATTTGCCTGCACATTTTGGACAATTTGCACATTTTGGTAACTGGACTAAAACCCATTGGTGGGTTTGAGACCTATACAGTCAAGGGGTTAAAGGGTAAGTGCGGGATTAAAATTTCTTTGGATAAATCTATAGAACAATTAGTTGTGACCAAACTGACAAAATTTCACATCATTTGGACAATGCGATAATGAAAGAAACCACTTTCCAAATTGGGGTCCCAACTCAAAAGTGGGTCTACTACTCAAATTACACAGTGTTAAAGAATAGGAAAATTGCATATTTTGGAAGGGTTTTGCGGGAAAACTAGAATCACCATACAAATATAACTCATATAAATGGAAAGATCTCTTTCCATAAGAGCAGGTAATTTTTAATGTTATTTTTTATTCGGTTTCAGAACACCACCCTTTCAAAATCTGTGAAAGGGTGGTGTGTTAAATATCCGAGATATTTTTTGAACAACTTACTGGCGCAAATGGGTTTTACAGACCCATCATGAGTTTTACTGGCCATGGGCCAGCAGACTTGTACTAAATTATGTGACTATATTATATATAGTATATGATAATATATATATTATATTATGTGACTATAAAAAAAAGAAAATTTTTTTTTTGTTTATTTACACTGTATTATTAAACTTGATGTTATGATAGTGACAGCGTGAAATTTCCTGTATCATATTTGAAATATTTAGGAATGACGAAATAAAATCATTTTAATTTATTCATTTCTCTTCTTTGTCTTCCAAACTTTAGTAATACTTTGCATCTCTCACTTTCATAGACAACATCACTATTGTGTAATCTAGTCCTATCATGATTTACGTTTATTTTTGGTTTTTATGCAAGTGTAAAATCAAAACTGCCTGTTATGAGTAGGCGAAAGGTACAGTGTGTGTTTGGTCGTTACTAATTTAGGTTGGAAGAAAAACATATTCAATTAAAAATAGGCAATTTGTTAGAAACAAATTGAATAGTGCATAATGATGTCATGGCTTCAGCCTCTAGACATGACCGGCCTCTATACAGAAACATGGTCAAAATGTGGTTCCTACAATATCGTTAGCTCATCTCTCAATAAATAAACTTCACTTGTGTTGCTTTATTGTTTGTTTTGTTCAATGTTTTTACCACAATGCTGGCCATGCTGCCAGAAAGGCCAGATGTTCTTTGTTTTTTTTTTCTTTTTTTGTAAATCAACAAATCAGTGATGGCGCCAGGTTTGCCCAACTGGGGGGGACATGGTCCCCGACGGGGGTGGGGGTAAGCCAGACGAATCCAGAGACTAGCGTAGGGGTCCGGGTCCGCGTTGTTATCGATCCCCCCACCCAGCAGGTAAATTTCCAAATAAATTTATTTTTTGGAATGCTCTTTAAGTATTATTGCTATACATGTGTTAACAGTAATATTTTGTCATACCTCCTTTGTCATCGCATTTTTTTTTAATTTATGGTATTGGTCACCAGTCCTTTCTTTTGTTTTACTTCACAATTAATGTAAATTAATGCAATTATTTCTCACAACCTTCAGAAGCCAAGTAGCCATGACTAATTTTATTGCCATACCATCCAGTCTCCCCAATCTACAATCCCAAATGTGGTATTAAAGCTGAAACATTACATTTCGTAACCATATGGTGATATTTTACTTGTAGTCATCTTTCAATATTCAATTATTAATTCATCTTGTAAGATTATGTATGGTTATTTTTTATTCTAGGCCGAACAAGAACAAAGCATCTCAAGTTTATTTGAGGTGGCGTTCCCATAGGTTACTCAGATGCTTTAATATATTCATCTACTAATTTAAAATTCCAGCATAGTAACTGTTTTCCCAAGACTGTTTTTGCTGCCATCCTCCCTCTTTCGGAGAGTAAAATATATTGAATATTATTGTCTATAAAATGAAAATATTCAGCAGGAATTTATCCCTTAACACACCCCTAAGACCAATATAGGACATCTACTAAAGTCCAAAATTTCCCAGGGAGCTTTCTCCCGGCACCCCTAAAACTTGACTCTCTACCAGCCCCGATTTCGGCCCCCAGCCCTTTTCCAAAAGTCTGGATCCACCCCGGTACCGAGAGCTTGAGTTTACCATGCCAACTTTTGTTTTTGTGATTCAATTCCCGATTGACATATCGAGACCTTTCTATTGTTTATTAAATTTCCTCTCAATTTCTTCTCCCATAGATTGCCTACGATGAGTCCAGAGTTCCACCTAATGAAACTGCTAGACAATGAGGAATTGTTCCACTATTTTATTAAATATCTAATTTTTTCTTCAACTTAGGTGCGACTACCAATGATGAGTCCAGAGTTCTTAATGGAAGAGGTAGAGAATGAGGAATTGTTCCGACGGAATCATGAATGTCGTGATCTTGTTGACGAAGCCAAAAACTATTATCTGGCTGTAAATAAAGTAGTGTCAAAATTTTCACCCAAGTCAATTACAAGTGACCGAGTGAAGCCAAGGAAGAGCTGTGCAGGTATTTTTTTTTCATTAGGCCATCCCGTCTTCAATAAACTAACGTCCGATTAATGTTGTATGAGCAGTGTTGTGTTATTAGGTAGATTTCACTGCCAAACGTTAACGTTAACTTTAACCTTAGAACCGCGAAAAGCTCCACCCCTTTTGTAAACCAATCGAAATTTCACAATAAGTAATATCCTACTCACCAATAAAGACAGTATAGATTTAAGTTGGTGTGAAAAATAACGCTACTCCCGTTAAATACATCTCCCAATGTTAGCTTATGGAGGGCTCAGTGGCCTAATGAAAATCTTGTGTTTTTTCTTATTAATTTTTTTTTTATTTCATCCACATTCAACAGTGACATTTAACAACGACAAGAATTCTGGCTACCAGGGTGAATGAGAGAGTTCCACAAAAGCCAAAGTCATGAATTTCACCGCTAGGCGGCGTCCCAGGAACATTGCGTCCAGATTCATTAAAAGGCTAAGGCAGTGCTGTTGCTTGTCATGAAACAATATCCTAGCGCTTTGTTAAGATTAAACCTAGGACCTCAAAATTGATGGGCAAGCACATTAACCACCAATCTACAGCACCACTACGTCTTTAGAACCATGGATAAGAATTAACAATACCAATTGCTAATACGTTAAGATAGGTGGCAATCCCTTTACAGCTGTGTAACTATGCTTGTTTGAGGTGGACAGGGCCACCCATCCTAAGCATTATGCCCCACACTAAAGCTTGTTTTAAGGCCGCCTATCCAGCAGAAGTTTAACATGCAACCCACCCTAAGCTTCTGAAATTGGTAAATTACTGTTTTTAATGATTTTACCACCCACTCCTACTTTGTTGCCATACACTCTTAAATGTTCTGCTACATCCCTGCCTAGAAAAGCATATGATCCTCTCCATAAAAGAATGCAGTTTTTTTTCAAGTTTATGCTGTTGTTGTGTAATATAGAGGACACTGTTTATACTACCAGAATTGCCTTTTTAAAGAAAGCATAGTAGGGTTATAATTCATAACAGTTGCATTTAACATTTAATCTTCATTACTTTATATCAGTTTATTTTTACAAAACGAATTCTTTTAAACAAAAATCTCTGATGGTTAATAATGACTTGCTTCTCTTGTTGACAAAAAGCTCTCAATAGTGCATGCGATTTTTATTTTGAGATTCAAAGGATTAGGCCTCTTACAAATTTATAAAAAAAATAGAAGATGGCCACCTTTGGCGAAGGTGGCTGAAAACTTTCAGTCGGGTCAGTGAATTTCCTTGGCATGTCAAAAGTTTAAATGTACATGGTATCTTCAAACCAGATGAACATATTCTCAGTTATAGAAAAAAGTGTTTTTAAATTTAAAACATTTAGTACTCTTAAATTTTCCACTCAACTCATGAACAAATCCTTACAATTACATTGTCGGAGCTAAAAGTTGAATTCTTATGTCCACCCATCTTGGCCTCAATGGAAGTAATTCTTTAGATATAGGTACTTTTATTGAATTCACAACCAATAGAATAACCTCCACCAACAAAATTAGTACAAGACACATTTCCTTTAGGTACACATGCCATATTCATTTCATCACTAATTATTTTAATTTGAGATATGTGTCAAGAACTCAGTTGATGTCTAGTTACTAACTCTATCGAGACCCTGAGGCTAAAGGCAGTCAAAGTTCACTATATTAAACCAAATAAGGATACCGCTTTGTAGATGGCTCAAATCAAATATGACAATATCCTGAAGGCAACTATCCCATTTCACATAGCCAATGTGACTCAAATCTCCTACCAGAATGTTTTAGTATTCTGAATATATAAACAAATCACTAATTACCAATCAAACGGACTTAATTAACCATCTAATTACTGTGTGGGTTTAATAATTTGTGAGCAAGATTGGATCATCTTTCTGTAGATAATTATCTTTTTCATACATCAATGAAATTGACAGCCCTCTTATCAATACAAGAGGACCTTAATATGCATAACTACTGTAAATCTATTACAGTAATCTATGCTTCAAAAAATAGAAAAAAAATATTTTAAAAGTCATGAAGTATGATAAATTGTTAAAAATTAATTTCTGCTGATTTATCTATGAGTAAAAGGTTAAAAGTGCACTATATAACTCTCAGCAATATTAAATTTTCTGCTCCATGTTATTGCGTGAGTATATCTTTTATTTACATATCTCTGTTATTGTGATCTTGTAGGTGTTGTCTTTGTTGTTGGTGGAAGAGGTGCTACAGGAGACCCCTTCAGAAGTATGGAATGCTACGACTACAGAAGCGACACTTGGTCACAAGTAAAAGAGATGAATTGGAAACGGCGACATGTTGGTGTTGCATCCATCAATGGTATGAGAATATTCATTCGTTGTATGGTATATTGACATGAATTATACCTACTGCCGGTATATTAAGGCAGTGGCACAGATCCAAGTTGGGAGGACACAGACAGGCCGATCCCCTTCCCATAGATCAATTTTTCAAAATAGTAAGCCTCTAGATTCTATACAGAGCATTTTAGGAGTATACATTCATAACACCTTGGAGTATACCATTATAACAGGTATGGCATACGCGCCATAATTAGTCCTTATTTTCCATTTTATTTGCAATACCACCAAGTTGTTGCAAAATTGAAAAATGGAGTTATCAATGAAACAATATTACACTTATTGTAAACTTTAAAATGAGGGGTCAATTATCAAATTCAAAGCCAAACTTATGGAACAAAATAGACCAACATTTTCTTTGTATATGTTTATATTTCCTGTTGTTTATTTGCTTAATTTTTCAGTAACTTACTGTGCGACAACTTGGTAGTTGCCGTGGCTTGCCCCAAATTAGGATTTACTTTTGAAAAGTGGGGGACCCAAGGCCCTTTCGAAAATATGTGGGGGCTACATCTTTGTTCTGACTCCTCAAATATGTACGTAAACCTGTCAGAGCCAAAAGTGAATTAAATTAAAGAGTACTTAATTGGCGGCCACCATATAATTTTATGATGGTTGCCACTTAATAGCTTTTAATTTGTAATTCGCTGTTGGCACTTACAGGCTTCCATACATAAGCTTCAATGTAATGTTTCAAATTTCAGTTTTGTATGTATAGCTCCCTCTATGTATTTCTTCAGTATCATGTCATCATTGCTATTACTAATAATTTTACAATTGTCAATACAATGAATCAGTCAAACACCAATCTTATAGGATTTGTGGTTCAAGCTAGTACATTATAAGCAAATTTATTAAATAGTAATACTAATTACACTAAAGTACATGATTTGTATCAATTATTGCGATATATTATATAAAATTATCAAATACCTATTCTTACATTATTATCTTTTCTATCTTTTCTCTTTATGAAACAGGTGCTATAATTAATGATATATTAATGTTTATTGATTAAATAATGTGTCACCTTGGTATCAATTACGTATGTGCATAATATAAATTGATTTTCTATTATTAGAATTCAGCCTTGGGGTTTTGTAAATTTTATCCTCAACTTATTTTTTAAAGGCAATATATCTAACAAATAATTCAAGATTTAAGAAAGCTTTTTTACCAGACATTTTTTTTGTTATTTTAGGTAAAGTATACGCAGTCGGCGGTCATGATGGAAGAGAACATTTAAATTCAATGGAAGTTTTTGATCCAAAGAAAAATACCTGGGTACTTGTTGCACCAATGAATAATAAACGGTGAGGAGTAGCTAATTCACGTCTTTCTCTCGCAGATATTTGCGAAAAACATTAACAGCAACTCTTGTAGTTTTCATTATTAATTAGTAATTCTTCATATTCAAAAATAGGTAGACAATTGCGTTTTGTGCGAAACGCTGAATTTTAACAGGTGATTAAGCCTACAGTAGCTACCCCTTGTGCCTTCACTCACCATTTACAGCATAAAAACAATTCTCTTGCTTGGCAAAGTGACATCATCGGCTAATATTGCACTACGCACTAGACCCGTCAAAATGGTAGAATTGAAGAATAATATACAAATATACGTTGCCTTGAGAGTTGCTGGTTAACACTATGGGCAGAGGTGCCTCCAAATAGTACTATTCACTGAGGGGCGCAGCCCAAAGTGAATAGTGCTATTT
>JAOTQE010073157.1:0-16692 GCA_025631205.1 Nesometra sesokonis
TCTCTACTGTTACGTTTAACAATTATTAAATTCCGCAATATATGGCCGTCTTTCGTTTTCATGGGCACGACCCAATTTCGTCTATCTATATATATATATATATATATAATATTGTAGCTGGCGACAATTAGTGTGGTAGCCGACAATGCCTACATAGTTTGTCCCCACCTACATGGAAGGATGACAATTTGTGCCGGCGACAATTTGTGCCATAAATGTCTACACAATTTTTTGCCACCAAAAGACGACAATTTGTGCCAGCGACAAATTGTGCTGGCGACAATTTGTGCCGACCGGCCCTGCACAAATTGTCGCCCGGCGACAATTTGTTTGTGCAGGGCGACAAATTGTGTCGTAACACCCCACCTTCAGACGCAGAAGAAAATTGAAAATATGTGTGCTTAGATGCATACAGGGGCAGCTGCCCTGGTTACCTCATTGGTGGTTATGGTCATGTTTACAGATACAAAAGTCATTACATTATTCAAATGATGATCATGTTTTAAATTGATACGATTTCATAAATAATACTAAGCTTACGAAATACAACACAAATATTATTTTCATAACTTGATCCTTCTAATCCTAGTTGTATGTGACCAGGTTGTTTATGTAATATTCATTGTCATTATTATTAGCAAAATGTCCAATGATAATTACTATTATAAAAAATGTAATAATACTCATAAGTTTAACCAGACGGCCAGATATTTACTGTTGGTACATTTGCTGAATTTCAATTGTTTTTTTTTTAACACTGCCATATTTAAGTCATGCATAAGTAGACAGAAAATAATTTCGACACAACACATATCAATAGCATTACTTCCTTGTATCAAAAACATTTCGAATTAGGATACCATAGTGCAATTTATCAGCATTGTTGACTATAGTATACAGTTTTTGTACCGTAGCCAAATCATTATGGGGCCTATGTTGGTTTTCTTCAAATTCTACTAGCATCATAAGACATGGCTCTATTCGAATACTTTAAAATACGATTATGCAAATGTCATTTCTTAGCATTTGGAGGTGATGGATAATCTGAATAAAATACCCCACTGTCCCCCTATGTAGTTTCTCATTCAAGCAATGACTTGTGTTAAATTATGACACTTCGAAAACTTATTTATATGTGTAATAGTGGTAATTCAAAACATCTACATGCGCATATTTTTAATGTTATAATTTATGGGATTTACAAGCTTAAGAATTAATTTTGAATTAAAGAGTGCTTTTTCAGGCCTCTGATGATCACACTTTGTCCACCCCCACAACATTCATTCCAATATCTGTGGTCTGTCTCATCGGGTATGAGCCACTTCCGCTCCTGAACACTAACCGGAACACGGAACCGGAGCATTTTCTTCCGCTGGTTGCTCCAATGCACACAACAACCAAACCGACGAACCTAGTTAACAACGAATTCCCACGCTGATGTAGAAAACGACAGCTAAAGTAAAAATTCAACAGCATTTGTAAAACAACTCCCCGTTAATGTAGAAAGGTCAACTGCTAATGTAAAAAAGGCCTTACGGTCGGGTTTATTCACTTTTATTGCTTGATTCCTATTAAGGCGCTATTGACATCCCATACTCACTTATTTTAGTTAAGCCGTAAGGCCTGTTAAAACGATTCAAGCGTGACGATTTACACCCGTCAGACGGGTGTAATTCGTCACGCTGGGTTGAATTCAAAATCACGTGATACCAGTGCATCCCCCTCTCTCTAATCCAAGTTTGGCGTTACCAAAGGCCTTCACGCGCGGATGGATTTGGGTCTACCCATGGAAAGAATATTTCTAGCCTAGGCGACGTGATGGACGATTGCATCTGCACGAGAAATAAGAACTGAGTTTTTTTTTTTTTAGAATAGAACAAAATTACATTTGTAAGAATACTTTTCAGGTATAATTTTTTGTTTAGTAGTTTCCAAAATGGTGCCTAGGCTTTTAGATCGTTCACTCGGAAAGGAAGCATATTGGTTGGTCAATCGTACTGTAAGCATTATTTCGAACCGCCCACATGCCAAATACGGAGTGACAAAATACGTCATTTCTTTCTTGCAAATGGCCATCAGGCATTTTAATGTTAAAACTGTTTTAATAGGCCTTACGGCTGAACTAAAATAAATGAGTATTCAACGTCAATTAATCAATCAATCAAGCAAGCAATAAAAGTTAATAAACCCGACCGTAAGGCCTGTGAGACAGGCTAATGAGATGCAAGCAACTACAGCTAATGTAGAAAAATGAAATTGCCTCACAGTGGGTAAACGCTATGTTATTATTGTTTAAATGACTATGGAAAGACGTGGCAGGATGCATAAAAAAATTATTTTGTAATATTACAATACTTTTCATTGAAACATGAGTAGAACTAGAGTAATGTTACATAATATTTCCCATTTGTGTTAACATTGTTTAAATGACATTGGGGAGACGGGTCAGGTTGCATCACTAAAAATAATATTGTATCACAATACTATTTATTGAAATATGGGCGGTATTGGAGTAATGTTACCTGCATATTCCCCACTGACGCGTGTTGGCATTGTGTTATTAACTAGAGGAAGGCGGGACAGCTTGACACTTTTAAAAAATAAAATTATACAATACCATTGATTGAAACATTGGCGGAACTAAAGTACTGTTGCCTTTACATACCCTAGTGGTGCGAACACGTTATACTACCATTTATAGTCGTTTAAACAATGATAACATTGCGTTCACCCGCCACTGGGAAATGCGTAGGTAACATTGCAATAGTTCTCCTATGTTTTATTCAATACTATAGCACTACCTTAGCTGTGGCTTGTACCTCATTAACTGTGAGGCAATTTCATTTTTCTACATTATCTGTAGTTGCTTGCATCTCATTAGCCTATCTCACAGGCCTTACGGTCGGGTTTATTAACTTTTATTGCTTGATTGATTGATTGATTGATTGATTGATTGATTGGCGTCCTATACTCACTTATAGACTAGGAGAAGACGGGGCAGGTTGCACCACTAAAAGAATATCGTAATATTACAATACTATCCATTACAACATGGGTGGAAATTTTTACCTCATCATTCCCCAGTGGTGCGTAAACGCTATGTTAAAATTGTTTAAAAGACTAGCAGAGAACGTGGCAGGTTGCATCACTAAAAACAATAGGCCTATTGTAATATTATAATGCTATTCATTGAAACTTGAGCGGAACTAAAGTAATATTACCTGTGCATTTCTCTGTGGTGCGAATACCCTGTGTTACCATTGTTTAAATGCCTAGGTGAAGACGGGGAAGGTTGCATCACTAAAACACATGAAACATAGGCGGAACAGAAGCATTGTTAAATGCATATTTCACAGTCGCGCGTAAACGTTGTGTTAACATTGTTTAAATGAATAGAGGAAGGTGAGGCAGGTTAAAACACTTAAAACATAGTATTAAAGGCCTAATATTACAATACCAATGGTGCAACCTGTCCCGTCTTTCACTCATCATAAACAGTGTTAACACAACCTTTACGCGCCACAGATCAATACGCGGGTAACTTTAGTTCCGCCCATGTTTCAATCAATGCTAATACATTTCTCAATGAATTGTATTGTAATATTACATCCTGCCCCGTCTTCCCGTCATGTAAACAACGCTAACAGCGTATACGCGCCACTGGGGAATATGCAGGTAACATTACTTCATGTTTCAATGAATAGTATTGTAATACAGTATTACAATATTACTTTTAGTAATGCAACCTGCCCCGTCTTGCACATGTCTTTTAAACAATGTTTAACACAGCGTTTACGTGTCACAGGGAAATGTGCAGGTTACATTACTTTAGATTGGCCCATATTTCAAGCAATAGTATTGAAATATTACAATTATATTTTAGTGATGCAACCTGCCCCGCCTTTCCCTAGTCATTACACAATGTTACCACAGCGTTTACTCGCCACTGAGGAATGCGCAGGTAACATTACAACAGTTTCTTCCATGTTTCATTCAATGATATTGCAATTTTGTACATTAGCTGTGGATTGTATCTCATTAGCTGTGAGGCAATTATTTGTTCTACCTTAATTAGCTGCTGACCTTTCTACATTAGCGGTTGTTTCTACATTAGCTGTTGTTTTCTATATCAGCGGGTGTAACAGTGTGTCGTTGTTCCGAATTCAAATTATGGAGGAAAGACACATTTTACAGCAATTGCGAAATCTTAAATTGACCATGCATTGCAGTGATATCGGATTATCCTAAATTAATGAGAAAACGCACTTTTGCCAATGAAAAAAGGTACAGCATGTACGTTTTCTCAACAATCAAAATATAATAATTTCCTTTTTTTCATAATATAGCTTGAAGTGTTATCACTACATACGTCGATCCTACCGTATTTTGACTGTTTGATGAAGAACCATCAATGATTTGAATTTCAACAGTCTATTATTTTTTTTACAGTGATTAATAAATTTGGATTAAATGATCCAATTTGGCAATGCATATATTCTATGTAAAAGTATTAACCGCAGTGTTTTTTTAGGTTAGATCGATATTTAATGGTTCTGGAATTTTCAGCCAAAACGAATATATTTTCACTTTTGAAAAAAAAAAAATTGAATTGGAACAGACCTATTTCGCCTAAATTTAATAAAAAAAAATATCAAATTTTAAAGTTTCAGTCAAAACGAACACACACACACATAAGATTCATAAATATGTCAGGAGAAATTAAATGAAATTTACAGTTTTGTGGGTTTTTTTTGATGAACCCAATACCTATAAAATACGTTGTGTTAAAATGACTTAAAAAAACTGCGGTAGCAACTTGTATTTAAATTAACGGGGATGTCTTCACTTTAAATTTTGGAAAAAATATTGTTTTCCAGGAACGTCTTGAGATATCTCTTATCAGAAAAAAGATGATTACTATAATTGTTATTCTGCTTCACATATTTCCTCCCAGTCTCGGTAAGTTACCTAAAAAATATCATAGTTACACATTACTTGATTAGTAAAACAAAACACATCTGGCCGACTCGAATTAAATTTTAAAAATGACTACGTTTCTATAGGGATTCTTATTATAGTCAAACTTTTAGAGTGCAACTAAAAACAAATCAACCACTTTTATTCTATAAAGAAGGATTACAAAATACAGTATACATGAAGATTTGAAATACAAATTCGATTATTAAAACGTTGATATGGTAATAAATAAAGAAAAAATTCAACGGGCACATGCTTACCCTAGGCTGAAGCACATGCACACCCAATGAGAACGACAAGGCACTGCCATAATACAATAAAAGATTACAATTATTATTTTATGTTTTTTGGGGTATTAAAATATTGCTGCACACAAAAATAAAAAGTCTCTTTAGAAGTACTATGCAGTAACTGGGACGCTATCAAAACGCAATTTGCGTTTTATTTAACATTATGGATAGGCCTATTTAAGAGAGTTTGTCTGTAATTATTAACTCTATGGTAGCCACGGTCAAAATGATAGATTTTTTAAATGTTTGGGGTTGAAGGGTTTTAAGTAACAAACATTTACGGTCTTAGTTTAGTGTTTCGTCTCATTTCATTTATTTATTTGACAACAAGCGGTCAAGGGGTTGCGACAGCAACGTAGAGCCATAACACAAAAATGTGTCCGCAACCCCTTTACATACAGGTAAATATACAAGATACATTAATACGGATAAATTATCAAAAACATAACATCGCGCTAAATGTATTGCACAATCAAAACAAAAACAAATGTCAAAACAACTTAAGCAAATATTAAAATTACTAATGTTGAAATGCCTGCTTAATTTAAATCTAAAAGTTATCTCAAATATGTAATTATTAAAATTTATAGTTACCGTTACTATTATAGATAAACTTATTATTCATATTAAAATTGCAAAATGATTTTTAAAAAGGCCTATCCATAAACAGCACACCATACAGCAAACCAAAATCATATAGGCCTACCATTAAAATATAATAAGATTAGCATTTATCAAGTAAATATTGTTTAAACTTGGAAAGAAAATTATTTATAGGGAGAGTTACTGCTTGATCCTTGATTGTAGAGGGTAGTGCTCATGTTGTCATAGCAACGTTCACTTTGATTATTTTACGATTATTACATCATTTATAAATCAAAGTATCCTTAAATTTGCTTTAGATAATCTCGGAGATTAAACAACAAACTTTTCAATGAAGCAAGATAACTTGAATAATGGTTAACAATGAAAAGCAATAAATTCTAACTTGGTTACAGAAACGGACAGTACGACATATTTGAAATGTGTTTTATATATGTCTATTTAGAGAAATTCAAAAGTCAAACTTTAAAATTCACCTTACTACTTCCAAGGTACCGCTTAGAATTATTTGTGCTTGTGAACATATTTCTTCAAACCTAATATTTACACAACAGAAAAAAAAACATGGAGAATAAAATACCGTGTTAGAAATATTATTTCAACATGTAAGCCTTTTCGATTTATTAATTATGGAAAAGTTGTAGGATTTTTCATGAGATTTGCGTAAGCTACAGTATTTTCTGTATTTTACTATTGTCTACTAATTTTTACAAATTGTAGTCTTTGTAATATGAACTCAAAAGCATATGAAAACATTGTATCATTGCTTTCCAAGGTCGCCTTAAATTTGAGAAAACACGAATAATTGGGCAAAATTACGTTTTAAGTATTACATTTATGATTTTCATGTAATGGCCCAAACGGATTAAGTTATAACGAATATTATTTTACTTATCTGTAAAGAATAACTTGAATAATCCCCTACAGTTTTATTGGAAAACCTCGATTGTTGTTACTCCTTCACACATTCTTAGAGGGAAATTAATGAGCTTGATTCTGATAAAAAGTTGTTATTATTGGTTCGGTAGTTTTACCGGAAAAATATAAAATATAAACATATTCAGTTCAACAGTTCGCTGTTATCGGCTATTGATCTTCCTACGCAACAGTGTGATGTTATTTGGTTCGCTTAATTCAAATAACACATGATAAAACTGGTGACAACGTTGAGGAAGGAATTTTGTATTTTACGGAAGGTTATGAACAAATGATGAATATTGGTTACGGTTATGTGACGTGTTTGAAGGATACAAGGATACTACGTACAGTGTATATATTCGGTAATTAATATATTCAGCCTATGAAGCTAAATCAACCAATAATATAATTTATGCAATTGTAGATTAAAGTATCAGAGTCTGTTTAATCAGAGTGAAGGCGAAAAAAAACCACTTTATTAACCATTAATTTCTTAAATCATACGAGGTTTTACTTAAAAACATTTTATGAAACTTAAAAAAACACCCTACAGAAAATAGTGATATACCCAAAAATAATTTTTTGTAAAGTTTTTTTACAAACCAGAGCGAAATAAAGACACTGTGCAAATAAAATTCATGAATTTGAATTTATTCATGGTTTGTTGTTAAATATTTAGTAAAATAAATTTCCTAAAATATTAAATGTAGCTTGCATTTTAAAGGAAAATCACCTATCCCAGTTGCCATGACAATCTATTTTTTTTTTCGTTTTGCCACGTTTTGTTGAATTTGGTCGACAACCTCTCTTAACATTATAAATATACATATATGTATCATGAATGGCCAATGATACTATGTGCTGCTCATCAAAAACCTAAACACTAAGTAATGAAACATATTCGCCTGAAACAATATTATTAAAACTGGTTATGTCATTTTAATGTGTATATTAACAACGCAACATTGCAGTATCCCAGCTGGCAATTTAACGTTAAAAAACATTTTAATAACGTACGAATTTGGTTCAGAAAACGTTTTAATATAACGTTTTAAAAACGTAATTGTGTGGAGCTTTGGAAGCGTTTTAACAACGTTTCAAAATGCGATGTTTCGAAAACGTTTTTATAACGTTATAAAACCTTCGTTAAAACATTTTAAAACGTTTTAAGAACGTTTTTAATGGGTTTTTTTATTACAGTTTATAACGTTTAAATATAACGTTTTTAAAACGTTATTGTGTGGAGTTTCGAAAGCGTTTTAATGACGTTTCAAAATAGCGTGTTAAAAACGTTGTTATAACGTTAAAAAACCTTATTTTAAATTGGCTTCCTTGGATGAAAACATTTTGAAAACGTTTTGAAAACGCTCCAAATGGGATTTTATTACGTTTTGTAAACGTTTCAATATAACGTTTAAAAAAACGTTATTATGCAGAGTTTTGAAAGCGTTTTAATAACGGTTTAATGTAACGTTTCAACGTAAAAAGGAAACCCTTGGTCACATCCACTTCCTTGTAGTTTTTTTTTTAACCATGATTAGCTTAGTAGCCTAAACTGAGGAATAGTTATGCTGTGCGTTTATATATAACGTTTTTAAAACGTTATTGTGCGGAGGTTTGAAATCGTTTTAAAGAAGTTTCAAATTAACGTGATAAAAACGTTGTTATAATGTTAAAAAACCTTTTTTAAATTGACTTCGTTGAATGAAAACATGTTGAAAATATAATGTGGTGTCTAGACATTTGAGAGGCCATTTGTGTTGAGGAGGCCGTGAAATATGAGGCAAACGGCGTATACATAAATTTACAACTTTGGTCCTCTATCGACCGAAATTCCCGTTCCCGTAAGCGGACGATTAATTCCTAGTTTAAAAAAGTATAGTTAATGTGATTGTTTTAACAAATCAACAAAACCCGAGTAAATTATTAGATTTGAACGTTGTGATTCCGATCCCATTTGTGATTAGCGTTTCTTATACAAATTTGCATTCAAACGTAATGTTACACAGTGACGTTTTAAAATCATTTTGAAAACGTTTCATAAAAACGATAAAACAAATTGGTGCAAATTAGGTTATGATACAACGTTCTGTGAATGTTTTAATTTCGTTCTACTGGTGCATCTCTTTGTTAGATTTTGCGAACGTTATTATAATGTACATGCAAATGATTTTATTACACAAATGCTGTAATCTGAATTTCAAAACACAATGTTACATGGCGACGTTTTAAATTCGTTTTTAAAACAATTCATAAAAACGATAACAGTGTTTCAGATGTATTTGGTTGTGGTATAAGGTTCTGTGAACGTTTTAATTTCGTTGTACCAGGGAACAGTTAAATTACTTAATTAATTTAACTTTCCCTGGTTGTACTGGTGAACCACTTCGTGAGATTTTGCGAATGTTATAATAACGTACATATATCGGGTTTTTTACACAAATAACCTGCATTCAAAGCACGATGTAAAAACGTTTAATAAAAACGATAACATTTGTTCAGAAAATTTGTTCACATTGGGTTGTGATACAATGTTCTATGAACATTTTAATTTCGTTATACTTTTACACTTGATTGATGGTTTTGATGGTACTTTATTAAAACGTTTTTATAACGTTTTGATACATAGAATCTCTTATTAGAAAGTATTTTTGTACACAATGACGTTTTAAAAACGAAACCCAAATAAATACAATTGCAAAACTTTTTTAACGTTTTGTGTTTGCTGGTATGGTATTCTTATAGTTAAATTGCCATTTTTGTTAACGAATCATTTGTATTTTTATCCTTCAGGTACGGATAAACATATTTCATTGTTGAATAAATCACCAGTGAGCAGCCACATACAACGCTTCATATGCTTCAGCCCATTCTCATTTAGTGATTACACTATGAGTTATGGTAGATCATTTAAAATCGCGAGTGATGATAATTTATCTGAACAATGGTGGGTACAGCACAGTAAACATAGATATCAAACAAACGAAAAATGGAACATGGGTGTTTATTTTTGCAGAATAGAAATAAATGGAAAGAATACAACCATCAAAACAATAAAATACAATAGCACTGGTAAGTATCAACATGAAAGGCGGAAAATGGCTAAATAAGCTCCGAGCGGAAGAATGAATAATTCATATACTTATTATTTGTGTATTAAATACAATTTTCATATTAATCTAATGTTAATAAAAACGGCAGCAAGAAGTGAACTCGAACATTTTGCCATCCATCAATTTTTAAAATGTCAATTTTTATATGGAGTCCAGTAACAATAAATCATACATTACGTCCCTAATGACCCAAAAGAAATTTCGAATCATCTAAACTATTATTTCTCAACTATTGCATCATACCTTGTGGCCAAGTTACCAACACTAACCGCCCCACCCCCAAAAAAATACCTGATGTAGAATCACACAAGTTTAAAAGTTTTATAAAAACAATGTAACTAACACTAACTTTGGATTTAAACGGGTTAATAAAGACATGGTGATTTACACATAAAAGTCGATACAATAAAAATATATCAGGCTCTTATGAACCCGCATCCATTTTAATTCGGTATATTCTCTATGGTAATATCTTATAGAAATACCTCAGAGGACATTTTATGTGGCAGTCAAGCCAAAATCAATTTCAATTTAGTTATTTGGTGATTATAAATTCTGAATCTACACATTTTTATCTTTAGAATTGAAAAAATGAACAATTTCACACATTGTTTTCTTGCAAAGTTATGAATAACCAAAGTTCGTATGTACGTTTTTAGAAAACTTTTTTGAAATTATTTATCAGTAGCAGGCCTATATTTTGACTAATCAGGGTCATTTTAAATTGTATTTCTGAACATTTGTTTATCATGAATATCTGAAATTTGTTAAAGATGTATTGAAGTAGAATGTTTAAACTGTCTTTTTGAAACAAAATAAAATAAAAAAAATGATTTGTTTGGGGTTTCAGTCTTGTGGAAAACTAACTTTCTGACTTACGCGTCCTTTGGCTTAACCCACTCACATGTCAATAATAATAAGATATAAAATAACATTTTAAGCCTAAAGTGTTTGAAAAACTGCAAAACGGTATTTCACAACGCTGTAAATAAAACGTCCTTTAGGTTGTGTTACTATTGTTTATGTATATTTTATTTTTGCTGCTGTAAAAGTATTGGTATTTTACACAGTAATTAAATTATACACGCTAACACTTTGAATATTTGGTTATCTTGCTCAACAGCTGGAATAACACCCTCAAACCTGAAGAACAGTTTCACTGTAAATATCGGTGATGAAATTACAGTCCGCTTCGATGGCGATCCTAACTGGGATGTTACCTGGAGAAAAGACGGTGTTCTCTTAACACACGAAACGACGAAAGCAAAGCACATGACCTTTAACCCTGTAAAAGTAACTGACGCGGGGATTTATGAGATGTATCGTGTAGGCCGACGATCTGAACGTAGACATTCATTTATCAACTTGATTGTTCGAGGTATACAATTAAATTATATTAATTGATCGTAGATAATTACTCGATGGTTTATTAGGAACATTTCTGCATTCCCTGGTTTAAGTGTAGAAAATCTTAATTATATAAATATTGTGATATTGGTAGGCCTAACTATACCAAGCCGGAAATTGAATAATTTAGCCAGCCGCAACAAACTGGTGGAGGATGGGATAAGGACATCCCAGAATAAAAACGGTTCCTTAGCTCGGAAATAAATATTTTTCAAGTTGTACAAAGTTAATGCAATTAATACATGACAATAATGCAAAGTTTGAAATAACACATCGGTATATCAAATTCTCTTCAAAATCTAAATTTAACACATCTTTTTATTATTTACAGCGTGTCCACGCCACAAATGGGGTCCACCTGAGTGCAAAAGTGATTGTGAATACTGTTATAATGGTGGCGTATGTGATGACGTAATAGGAAATTGCCTATGCACACCTGGATTCAACGGGACCGCCTGTGAGAATGGTAGGCACTGAATTTGCTAATAATTTGCGCCCAACTGTATTTGCAAAAAAAGAAGAAGAAAAAAAAACGAGAGTAATGTGAGTAAGTAATGTGAATCTTCCGTTCTGTCCATTTTTTTAAGAGTCGGGGGTTGGAACGCATGAGTAAGCTGATCTAGAGCGACCGGCCTCCAGGTCACCGCTTCGGGAAGAATATACTGAGGTTATGTATTACTTTTTTATGCTCTGGATAACCAGAAAAGAACAATACAGAAGACACCTTTAAAATCTGGTGTAGACGTAATAGCCACAACGATAAAATTAAATATCTAGACGCTAATAAGCTTGCAAATGTTAAGAAATATATCATGCCAGAGAAGAAGCTAATGAACCTTGAACTTTCCCAAATTAAAGAAAAAAGGATGATATTCGTGAGCCAGCTACGGAAAGACATAAAATAGGGAATTCTGAAAATGAAGTCCAATCTATTTAGATTGAAGAAAGATAAGGTATGCAGGAGGAACCTGTTGTTGGGAATGACATTGATACAACCCAAAGAATTGGTGGCGACAAATGCAGAAAGAAAGTTATCAAGAGCTGGACGAGGTGGAGTTAAGAGTAATGAAAACACACATTAAGGAAGAACTTCTATCGTAAAACATACAAACTTAAGTGAGAGGGACCCACTTCTTAAAGTACAACCCACATTCAGATTAAAACATATCTTCCGTGTAGGAAATGCTGCGTTACAGCAAATCTGCGATGAACGTAAACCGGAATTGACTGAATTAAGCCAACTTATTTACGCAACGTCTAAAATATTACACAATAAAAAGTGTGTAGTAAAGTTGAACAAGAAACGCAAATATCTAGGAATAAAAGTAGACCAAAATGGCAAATAAATTGAGAAACTTAGAAGAGAAATTTCCCTATTAGAGGAATTTCAAAGGAATAGTGCATTAAAATCTGTAAAAAAAGCGAAGAGAATAGCTAGAAAGTACAAATTAGAAAATAAAGATCAAATTCCTGTGATTAAAGAAGAACCGAAACAAAAGCTTAAAGTTAATGTACAACGGCTGCTCAGGTTCGTGAAGCGTAAATAGCTTTATAGACAAAATAAAATATTTGAAACAGACACAAACTAATTCTACAGAGAAAGAGGAATTGGAAATTCTGAAATACTTGTAGATAAAATTCCATCGGAGCAGATAAGAACTTTTTGGAATAACATCTGGGGAAAGGAGAAGCCTTTTAATGAACATGCCTTCTGGTTACAAAATCTACAAGGATCTATTGTAAACATACCTGAACAACAATGGGAAAATATTTATGTTGAAGAAATTGACAGAGCGCTTAAAAAAATCGCACAAGTGGAAGTCTCCGGGAATAGATCAAATCCCATTTTTTGGCTAGACACTTTTTTTCAATGCATTCGAAATTGGCATTTAACTTCAATTAAATATTAGAAGCACCAGCTTCAAAATCTAATTGGCTCTGTCTTGGCACAACCTATCTACTTGCCAAAATGATGACACTCTGGAAACCCTAATTACATTCTTATCAACATCATATACATTTCTTGCTTCTATACTTACAGCGAAAATCTACGACTATATGGAAGAAAACAACATCTTCCCCATAGAACAGAAGGGATATCATAAAGGGTCTTACGGCTGCAAAGATCAATTATTAATCAACAAAATGATTCTAGAAAACAATGAGTCGAAGTCATATCATTAATTAGAAAAAAAAAGCATTTGACAGCGTACCACATTCTTGGATTCTTCGTTGCCTGAACATCTTTAAAATCTCGCCTGTTCTTACCAATTTTATTAAAACATCAATGACCCTTTTGGAGACAAATCTTTTTCTCTCACATGAAAATGGAAATTTATCGTCTAAAGGAATGCGAATTAAATGTGGCATCTTCCAGGGAGATTTTTTTTCTTCACTTAATACTTTTGTCTCAAATGTTAAATAGTACTACATTATTATGGTTATATCTTCAATGATAAAAGATAAACCATCTCTCTATATGGATGACTTAAAATTATATGCTAGGAATGACGGCGAATTGGAAGGTTTGTTAAGAACTGTTGTTCAGGCGTTCAGTGATGATATTGGAATGACATTTGGGCTGGAAAAGTGCGCAAAAGCATCGTTTAAACGAGGGAAATTGGCGAGGATAAAAATATTATACTTGATGATGAAACGATTATTCGAGAATTGAACCAAGCCACGTACAATTATCTTTGTGTCAACAAGGGAGACGGTATCCAACATGCTAAGATGAAACAGAAAATAAGGAAAGAATGTATTCGAAGAGTAAGATCAATTTTTAAAGACAGAACTTAACTCAAAGATTAAGATAACCGCAATTAAAATTTTCTAACACTCCCAGTTGTAACCTACAGTTTCAATATAATTAATTGGAATCTTTCATTTTTGTGAAAGCTATACGAAAATCTGAAAACAGGATGCATCATCCTAAATCAGATGTTGATCGCCTTTACATTCCAAGAGAAAAAGGTGGACGTGGCATGATGCAACTAGAACTCTCCTATAAACCGAGTACTATAGAACTTTCGCAATATATCGAAAATACAGTTGATTGGATGCTGAAACTAGTTAAAATACATGATAGTACCAAAAAGCTTCATTCCGTCACCAAGGAAGCTAACAAGTTTACTCGTGAGTTACAAATTGAGTTACATAATGACGATGGGTAAACACCAAAAGAAATAGCCCGAAAAAAACAAAGAAAACAGCAAAGAACTCTGGATTATCGCAGATTGAGAATCATTGACGTGAAATGTTTCTCTATGGGAAATTCGCAGCTCGAAGCCAAAATTTTGATGTCGATGAGAAAGCAACCCATCAGTGGTTAAGAAGTTCTGGATTAAAAGGAGAAACATAGGGTTTTATTTTGGCTGCACAAGACCAAAACCTTTTTACACGCAACTTTCAGGCAAATGTCTTACACAATGGAGCTGACCCCGATTGTCGATTTTGTGAGAAGGTTGAGTCGATTGACCACCTCGTTTCTGGCTGCTCTGTCCTCACAGCGAGCGAATACACAAACCGTCATGATAGGGTTGGCCAATACCTCCACTTTTCTGTAGAAAACAAAAGTTATTGTCATTAACATGTACCACAACCAATTACAGAAGGGAAAGATTTTATAATTCTGTGGGACTTCCCTATGCATACCGATCGGGCAATTCAGGTTAATCGCCAGGACATAATGTCTAAGAAAAAAACAACACGTGTCTCCTCATCGATATGAGTGTTCCTTCAGATAGAAATGTTTCTTCCAAGATATTTGAAAAGTTATCCACATACAAAGACTTGGAGATAGAAATTGGAAAAAGGGAAACTTAAAGCGAGAACCATCCCAGTTGTTGTAGGTGTTCTTGGACTGATTAAGATAGGTACACAATTCTACCTTGAAAATATTCAGGTGAACCATCGCTTCAAGAAGTACAGAAGTTTACTCTTAATAGTACCGCACATGTTCGGAAAGACGAACTCTTTCAATTTAATTCAATTTGTGTTTAAGTTGTATATTTATATATTAGGCCTATTAATGATATACCTTCACCCTTGGTCAGTAGTAGTGACTCGGTGTCTGGTATTATAACAAAGTTCAAGAGAATTTTAATAAAATAATGATCATGATAATGATAATGATAATGATAAGGATAATGATAATTATAAGAATGATAATAATAATGATGATAATAATAATCGGAATATTTTTAACCATAATTATGCTTTTTCTTAAAATCTTAAAAAATACCACGTCATAATGGTCTTTAAATTAAATAATAACCCAATAACTAATATTACTATTAGCTATATGTTTGTTACTACTTTCATTTAGAGTGCGGTGGAAATAGATTTGGTTGGAATTGTGAACATCGGTGTATTTACACAACAGATGACCCAGACTCATGTAATAGATAACAGTTTTGTTTGCCAGACCCATATGGATGCAGTTGTGTGACGGGTTTCACTGGACCCGTTTGTATTACAGGTAAATGTACTTTTATGCATTTGTGGGAATACCTGAAATTATTGTACGAACAGAATGTTCTTTTATCAGTGAATTGCGTCGTGATAGAAACATTAATTTACTTTTGACCAATTAGTTCATTGAAACATGTTATGTGACACCTAATTTCATTCTTCGTACACTGGTAAACGAAGACATTTTATAACATTGGGTAGCTAAAGTGGATAATCGAATGATAATCTGAAATGTGCGAATTATAAGATTTATGAATATTGTATGTGATTTAACTGTATAATCATTACTGTTATTAGTGGAGTATCCGGGAATTGGCGAAGCGGGTGTGGGTTGGTTGGGAGGGATAGAGTTTGACAAGCAAAAGAAAACTGTTTTTCCCTGTTGTCACCCAATTGGCACGTTATTTATAGTGCGATTTACGGTTTTGTTGTGCTTTTACCTCACGGCACAGGGTGTTCATTTCGATGGGTATTTGGCCAGTGGATACTGAGGATGCGCCGCAGGCATTTATTTTGGAACGCTTTCCGTCTCAGATCGATAGCGGTAGTGGCTTTCCAGATCTATTCTCCAAAAGTTTGATTTGGCCTTTGCTGTTCCTTGTGTTTACTGTTCATCGCAGTAGCCACCTGTTATCACTTGACTGCCCAGGTTGGTAACTCCTGCACGTCCTCTAGTGGGTTGCCATTCACAGTGACAGGGTTGATGTTCGTAGCCTTTTTGCTCTGTACCAGTGTTTTCTGTTTATTTACCTCGAGTCCAATAGTGCTAGCTGTTATTTGTTGAAGGCACAATAATAACGAGACAAACTGTAATTAAACTTTCTATGTTTTCATTTATTACCGATTCACGTTCGGCGCGCTGTCTGGACAAACGTTGCCAGGCTGAATATCAAATCTGGCCCAATCTATAA
>JAOTQE010073168.1:0-16692 GCA_025631205.1 Nesometra sesokonis
CTGACTGAGTGAGTCTCGAACCACCGACCTCGTGATTGGAAGCCCGAAACGCCACCGCTGCGCCAACTGCTTCCACAACGGCATTTTTTAAAATAGGAAACTTAAATTTTAAATTTGATTTGATGTTACTGCACTTTAACTTTTTCTTTCTTCAGCTATTGGCTGGGCACGAACAACTGTGTCACTTATTGGTAAATTTGGAATTGCTGCATCGTTTGCAATTATCTACGTATTTTCAGCTGAACTTTATCCAACTCCTGTTAGGTACGTTATAACATAGTTTGGATCATCATTGGTGTTCTGCTAAGTAGGAGATCCTCGGAAGAACATTTGAGTTATAAGCTTTTTCACTTGGATCTGTCTTGAGCGCTTCTCTTCACATCTACTTCCCCTTCTTCGGGGATTCTCTCACCCTCCGCTGGTCTCTTCCATTTCATTCTTCCTTTCAATTTCTGTGCATCTACCATTAGTCCGTTTTCTCTTAAAATTATGTCCTAGCCAGCTTTTCTTTCTCTTCTCTATTGTTTAAACCAGTCCTCTTTCAGTATTCATCAACAGTACTGTACCTCTTCATTTGTTACTCTATCCTGCCACCCTATCTAGACCCACATCTCAACGCCTTCAATCTGGTACGGTACGTGTTAACAAAATAAAAGTATTATTATATTACTGTTAAATGTAAAACTTGCTGATATGAAAGCTTGTAGCTGTATTCTGTATTGTGGTTTTTAAATGTTGGTATTCATTTATATTACAGGAGTGCTGGAATGGGGACATCATCCATGTCTGCTCGAGTTGGGGGTATTCTTGCACCAATTATTCTAGAGATCGGCAAGATATGGCGCCCTCTACCACTGACTATCTTTAGTTTAATGTCAATATCTGCCGGATTGCTTGCTCTTTTACTTCCAGAAACTCTAAATATGAATCTACCAGAAACGTTAGCAGAGGGAGAGAATTTTGGAAAGTATGTGTGCTTATTTTTTATTTGTTGATGGATTATTACATTATGTTGGACGTTTACCAATTTATTTCAATAATTGTAATTATTATTTTTTATTATTATTTGAAATATCAAATACTTAAAATTACTTAATATTTCTATTTTTCTATATTTTTATTATCCCCTGAGGTTTATATTATGAGATCTCACAATTCAGTGAAGACTTAATAAAGTGATTTTGTTATCTGCGGGGGCGTATTTGGCACTCGGGGAAGGGGGATGTGGTGCTAAAGGTCCTTTCTCCTATTTTAAGGCTTTTTGTAGAGGTATGTTTTTTCACGCCTTCTTTTCTTCTGCCATCTATACAGTACTTCCATTCCTGATTTTTGTTTCTTTTTACCTCCGAGGTGGCGTTCTCGAGCACCCTAATCCCCCTCCCTCCATCCCTGGTTCATTGGATACGCTACTGATGTGACAATTAAATATTATACATTATAGATGCTAGTTTAACAATGAAGTTATTACTCATTTACTATCTCTGGTTATTTTATAGAAGTGTGTCACCTGAAAAGGTCAAGCCGACGATGGTTGACTACGCTGTCCAAGTGGATATAGAAACCAGTTTCACCAACCAGGGATTTGACATTAAAGAATAGAGTTTTAGAAAGCATATTTCCACCTGTGAGGCTTGCACACACTGTCTAAAAGCTAGCAGAATTAACGTACACAAACATTTTCACATATAGCTCCGGAAAGAAATGTACGAGAGTGAATTGATCCCGTGCTTGAATTTAATCTCAGGTTAAAGTTAGACATTATAATAACAGTCAATAAAAGAATAAAATTAATTTTCACCTGCGAGGCTTGTTGTACACAGTCTAAAAGTTAACAGAATTAATGAAATGTGCTGGCCAAAATGTTCACACCGGTCAGAAGCTCTTGATCCACCCGTCTGATTAAGAATGGATGAGAGTGAATTGAACCCGTGTTTGAATTTAATATCATGTTATAGTCTGACATTATACCGACTGCGCTGACAATCGGTCGACAAGAAAACTGCGCTTTAGAAAACATTTTCAAACACAATTCAAAGGAAATAAACGCAGGAATGTGGCGCCCTATATGGCCGTTTAATTAGGATAGTAATGATATATTTTACAAAATTTAAGATTATAGAATCGGACCTCATCAAAATAATAGTACTTGTTTATACATTATTTATATCTACTGCTTCTTTTTTCTACTTTAATTAAAATCGACTTTATTGCTACACAATAATGTTAAATATATTCAGAATCATAGATAGCACTATAAAGAACGTGTCAATGGGGTAAAATTCTTGTCAAAATCCAACCTCAGTTTGAGAAGCACCCTTCCCCAATTCCTTGATATGCCCCTGTGGAGGGCAGCCCCGTACGCTGGGTTGTGAACAGGCGGGGGTGGGGGGTGGTGTTCTTTTTTACTGAAAAACGGACCATCATGAGAGCAGGGAGCTGCTCCCTGTTGAGAGTTTTATCTGGAAACAGAATGGCAATAGACATGGTCCATGGCCCGGGAAAAGTTTGTATACGCAGCACTCATTGAAGCACAGAGTGTTCAAATCAGTTGTTCAAAATAAAGGGCAAAATAAACAAAATTAGTATTTAAAAACATAAGCTATACTGTATAATTGAAAAACAAAAACACAGATCTTCTCTATTCCAAAAGATTTTTTTTTAAATACCAAATAGTTTTTTAATCAATGTGTTAAGCGCTTTGAGACAATCGACGATTGTTTAAGCGCTATATAAATATGACAACATTAACATTAACATTTATGGCACAAATTGGTTTCAAGCTTTAATACAACAGATTTTTAAGAGGACACGTACAAATGTAGGTTTATAAACAATTGCTCGGTGTATTGTCAAATTTTTCAAGCTTAGGTGGACCTCAAGGAGTGGGGTTCTTCCGAACCCCCACGCCCTCCCGTGTACTAGCCTGAATGGCCATAGCAAGAGAAAAAGAATGCAAGCGAATGCCAACGGTTCCATGACGACTATGGAATACAAACAATGTCATATATACATTTGGTTATACAGTAAAACAAATCTGCTCTGAGACTTTTGAATACAAATCTAGATTATCATATAGCACAAAAAATACAATGTCCAATCAATTCCATGTCTACAACATTTTATTGTTTATACAGTACAAACGCCGACTACTATACATTATTACTATCTCTGAGAAATACTTTGTTACGTTTAAGTTGGAAGTAGACACATGGGCACTGATAATGGGGATGGGAATACAGGTCCTGTACACTTTGATGGTAAATAAATTAACTTATTTCTACTTTGCATTCATTAACACTTGCTGCATGACATGACATGACCCTTGAATGGTCAACATTTACTCCATAGCGGCTCGAGACACTTCTGTACAAAGCACTATATAAATTGGTCCTGTACCCTTTGCAACAGACATGTGCCCACACAACACACGTGACATTTATACAAAAGATTTCATATTTACTGTACTTGCTTTTCTAGGTAAAAGAGTGTAAAAATATCATTTGATGGTATATTGCTTTTACGCATTTAATTTGCGGCCCCCTTTGCGGTTGTGGCTACCTTTGCATTTGCATTTTATGCGATTACATTTGTGCATTTTTACAAGTGTTTTTGATATGTAGTCCTCTTGAATTTAGCATGGACATTGCAGCAGCACCTGCTTTTGGAAGAGGATGAATTAGCAATAAGATAAGATACAAACTTCTTAAATGTAAAGAGAAAGAGATAATTTGATCATGGCATCATAAAAATAGACCACATTTATAAATGCAAGGGTGTTCCTTAATTGATTTTACATGCTTCTCTCTTATTTCCGAACTTAACACATGTGTATAAAAATAAAAACCATACAATTATCATAAACATTTGAAAATACCAGAATAATACAAGTGTGTCACAAATTCCAGAATAATTCTATCGGTGAATGCGTTTAATCAAAGTTATCATACGAACAATTTGTTGGAAACCACATGAATCATTCATTAGTGATTGAAATAAGCATGTGATCCCATATGATGTAGCACAAATGAAGATGTACTAGTTGAATCACACTCACTAGAAATTATTTCTCGACTGAATGGCACCGCAAATGGAGCCACAAACGCAACGCACAAAAGGATTCTGTACTTTATGCTGTGTGTTTATAATTATACATGATACAAGATATTAAAATAAATAGAACCAATATAAAGTTTTATCTATAAATATTTGATTAAGTACATTTCTTAATGGAATGACAACTAGAATGTCCCTTATAACAAACTTAACATTGCACAAATACATAACATAACAACAATAAATAGAATACCACAACTAACATCATTATATACAATAGTAATAAATTTCCTTCTACATAATTCTATATTATTGTATTTTCACATATTAACAATTTCCTGTTTCCAATACTGTAAATAAATAAGGCTTACCTGGTAACTTTCTGTTAGTGAACTAATCACTTTCAGAAGCTCCACTATATTTTTACACAATTTTCATTTACTAAAGATCATAATTTATATGCACTGATATGAAAGAAGTAAACAAGTGTAGATAAATATTAAATGTTTCATTTAAACATTTTTTATACCTTGTTTCAGATTTTTGGGGGGAAATCAGCTAAAAGCAGGTCAGAATAAAATAAATGTAATATATTATTTTTTAAATTAGCATGTCATATCTGCACAGCGAAGGACAAAGTAAAAATAAAATTTTTCAAGTGAAAACAAATATATAAAAATTACTTATTAAAACATGGAAGTTGGAGTAAAAGAAATTGTTATTAAGTTATTAAAACTTTTGTAGTATTTTTGTCTGTGGCTTCGCTAACGGGCCAAATATAAAATCTTAATTTTTATAAAAAAAAGAGGTTTTTGCAAAACATGGTATAAAAATGTCTCTCCTAATCTTAAACCAATATTTTATATTATTTAATAATTATCTTATTTTGTTATATATATTTTTTATTGAAATCCATTCTGCAAGTAGGAGTCTCTCCCCTGTTGAGTGTGATTTGAAATTAAATAATTTAAGTTATATGTTTTACATGATTTACAGTGCTAACACAATTTCTTTTAGAAGTACATATTTGTTTCAATGTCAATAAATTTATCATTCAATTAAAATTTCAATGATTTTTATATCTGTTGCACCATTTAATGTTTTGCACCAGAAAGACAAAGAAATAAAATTGAGTGTGTATTAGCAAAGGTGGGTAGTTTAGAATAAAAAATAATAAATTTAACACCAAACACAAAAGCGGATAGATTTTGAAATATACAAAAACTCACGGTTCAATGATTTTTACATTTGCTGTACCATTAAGTATGTTTTGAAACAGTAAACAAAATAATATTAATTCCAGTATTGTAATATTTCATGATTTCTTTTTTTTGACATTTTAAATCTTAAATTATTTTTATTACAGTATAAACATATAATATAATAATATTTATTTATTATATTTGTCAAAGAATTTTAATAAACAAATTTTACAGTACTCTGATTTGTGTTTCTAAGATGATGGGCACTCCCATGTGGTTGTTACGACCCAATGTTGCTGATGTAGTCCTTAGGCCAGTTGTGCCAAAATAAATACATTTAAAAAAAATGTATATGAAAAATGAACAAAAATCTTATTTTAGCTTATTTAACAAAAAAGGTGCTATCAGTTTAATTTTGTCTAAAATTGTTTTATTTAACACTAAAACAGACCGATCCAGGTATGAGCATTTTAGACACAATCACTGTTCTTAGCACACATGTGCAGCCAAAAAAGTTTGGACTACACAGTGCTCAAATTTATTAAGGTCATATATTGCTTGAAGGTTTGCATGGTGAGATGTGAATAAACATATAATGTTTGCGGTACACCATGCATGTAGTTGTAAGCTACTCTGTAATCTTACAACTACATATATGTACCGCAATGTTATGTTTGTTGATTAAGGTTTTTACACAAGTTTATAGAATGTTATAACTAATCATGTGACTGTTAAACGAAGTTTAATTAACAGGTCTAGATTGGTCCATTCTGTCAATGGAACACTTTAAACACAATACTTTAGAATGTTACTTTGTAGATCCTTAATCAAAAAGTGTTTTAACTTTATTTCAGTATTTAAATGCAGTACATAATTTGAAGCACTTGTCAATTGTCAATAAATAAATTTAAATATTTGTCTTTCCAGTGTCTGATATTTTACATTATTCTGTTAATAACAAAACTGTATAAATGATTTATAAGTACATCCCATTAATAAGATAATCAGCTTCTGCAACATTAGTCTTCAAACGTCCGTAACGTAATCGGCGGTTTACCTGTCGTAAGCGACATCCAACAAGTAGAAGCAAGAGTGCCGTTATGAGAAGTCCGAAAGCTAGCGGTAAAATCGCACTGGTAAGTGACTTGTCTGGTAAGCTTGACTTCTTTTTGAATAATGTTTTATGAACGGAACTGCTTTTATTGCTATTGGAAAATGTTTTCTTTGGTGTTTCCGTGACATTCCCAGACATCTGAATGACAGATTCATCTGATGTGTTTTCAACTGCTTTAATAGTTGTAGTTGGTGAACTTGTGGTACTTTCTTCAACTGAAAATATAAAATAAATTTTTAATATAAAGACTACAGCATGTTTGGTTAAAAAGGATATTTATTTGGGTTACCATAATGTACTGCACAACAAAGCCTTGCAGTGCAATTTGCTAGCAGGACATGGTTGACCATCAAGGCTCAAACATTGTTGTACAATGTTGTCTTGTTGGCTGCAGTTCTCAGTTGACTATGAGACTCTGGGGTTTTAGGCTTGGCTTAGTGAGCAGTGGTGCCGATTTAAACCACAGTCGGCGGAAAATCCAGCCAGAATATTAGTCTCATGGGATCTGTATAATTCATAGATCTATCCATTCCACTGTTACAAAAGTTTGGCTCCAGCATGTTTGGTTAAATAGGATATTTATTGGGCTTACCATAATGTACTGAACAACAAAGCCCTGCAGTGGAAAGGAGAATGTATTACTAATATTGCTAGCAGGACATGGTTGACCATCAAGGCTGAAACATTGTTGTACAATGTTGTCTTGTTGGCTGCAGTTCTCTCAGTTGACTATGAGACTTGCTGGTGTTTAAGGCTTGGCTTAGCGAGCAATGGTGTCGATTTAAACCATGGCCGGCGGAAAATCCAGCCAGAATATTAGTCTCATGGGATCTGTATAATTTATAGATCTATCCATTCCACTGTTATACAAGTTTGGCTCCATCATTTGTAACACTGTAGGTATTTATGGTCATTATAGTGTATGGCTGTCAATCCCTATGAGTGCTGACAAGGATATAAGGAATTTAAACATTGACTTAGATTTTATCCAGGTTAAAAATATACTTGTATTTATAGGTAGATCAAGGGGCATCCCCACTATACAATTAGTTTCCACCACATATTCATTTTCAAAATGACACTCCTGGATAATAATCCTATGATAAGACTCATCGGTTGTTGGAAAGTCAGAAAGTCATCGCCAAAACTTCCAGTGGGGTCCTTTTGGCGATGATTGGGCAGTACACCAAGAAAAAAATCCCTTACTCTTTTCTAAAGAGTGCACTGCGTTCTTTAACATGCACATGAGCCATGTTGTACATGGGACCAACAACTTAACATCTCATCCAAAAAACGGTGCTCTATAGTATTTGGATCCTCCAACCGACACACAAAGAGAGTGGCATGGTTTTTGATCGAACCGAGGACCAGCGAGTATCCACGGTTTAGTACACACCATAGTGATTATAACCAGCTAATCCAACTGGGCTAAATGCCATCATTCATTTTGTTATTTTTAATTTACATATCCAACATAAGGATATGTAGAATAGTACAAGTACAATGTAATGGAGATCTCTACCTACAGTAAATAGCCCTCAAAGGCACAGTCACCATGTTATCAGCTACAGTCTTCTTTTTATTTTTTCCAGTTCATTAATGTATTTTGTGGTGGTACTACAGTAAAACAACTTTCAGTGGCAGATTTAACTCTTTCCCTCACTAAAATTGACCCACTTTTTTTTTCTCGTTGTAATGACAATGGACTACAAATAGATGGACAGCAGCTGTAGAGAGACTCCTCCTAGAGGCAGTGGCAGCGCTACGGGGTTTCGTCGGGGGATTTGTAGGGTAAAGTCAAGGGACAGACGTAGCACAGACTCCAGAACTGGCTAAAAAAACCACGCAAAACACGGTAAACAGCGTTTTTTCTTCCTTTTTTTTTGGCTCACCAGACTGGGAACCGGAGACACGCCCATCTCAAAATTTAACCTGTCCAGCTCGTCGGGGGACCTGTGCCCCCTGTCGGGGGCATTGCCCTGCTGTCGGGGAATTCCTGGCTCCGCCACTGCCTAGAGAAAGAGTGGGATTTTAATTCCAAACAGGGTTTTATTTTCGTTGCTTACCAAAACCAAAATCTGGATTTAAGCCACCCACCCCCCCCCCCCCCAAAACACAATCCTGGATCCACCCCGACTTTGACCTTATATCAAAAAAAGGTAATGCTGATAAAAGCAGCAGCGAATCTAAGCTTTCAATTTCTTCTCTACTTGCAATCCTCAACATGAAGACCTTAAAAAATTGATTATTGCCCAAATCAATAAATAACAACAAACAATGGCTGAAGATAAGACTACTAAAAACCAAGTTAATGTTCTCTCAGTATTGATTAACTGGAGAAGTATATAATACACTAGATCTATTACAGTAAATTTCTAGGTACATATTTTTTTGTAATACATTAATATTGACACATTGTATTAAGGACTGACTTCAAAAATAAAAACAGTGCGAAAATTTATGTAAGTCCCGATTTTGGTATTGACAAGCAAAAAAATAAAAACCTTGCGTATAATGTACAGCCGCTGTGCATATATTTTTATTATTCCATTCTCCATGAAAACCAAAAAAATTAAAAATTCAGGTCAATTTTAGGGGGTCTTAAATTCGCCACTGACTATCATGATGGGGCGTTATACTGTTGTTGATATTTTGTTTAAGCCTTACCTTCATTATCATGATGGGGTGATACTGTAGTTGATGTTTCATCTACTTCTTCGTGATCTTCATCGAATGAGGCTACATTATCATATTCATTGACACTGTACTGCTCATACGAATCTATAAGGATTATTAAAAAAAAACATCAAAATTTTGTTTAAAAAAAGTTGGAGCAGTTGGCTTAGTAGTTGCAGTTAAGAATCTCAATGGAGAGACCCTGTTTTTGGAGACTCACTCATATCAGTTGCTTGTGTCCATGTGCAATGCACTTTACTCACACTGCTCCAGTCTACCCAGCTGCACAATGTGTACTGGCAAATTGCTGTGAAGTAATCTATGATGGACTAGCATCCCATCTGAGGGAAATATCATACTCTCATCCCCTTGCTTGCCAATTCCGAGGTTACGGGTTTGAAGTTGGCTGAACAGCATGATATTTCCCACGATCTAACAGTACAACTCCCGACCAATAGCAGTGCTACAAAGGTGGGGGGGGGGGCGGCTGGGGGCTGAGGGTTACAGCCCCCATCGAGGACATTTTCCCCCGTCGGGGAGAACTTAACGATTTTGATATTAAATTGTTTTTAATATTATTAATTCATTTTTAGGATAAATAAAAAAGGGCATTTTCTGCAAAAATCCACACTTCAAGAACCATTGATTAAAGAATGGTGCAATACAAAACATACTGTATGTTAAGTCATGGAGTAAAAATTCATGCATTAATAATTCGTTTTATGGACTGCACGTCAGAAGATATGAAAAACATATGTAAGGCAGGCACATGCCAAACATGCAGTGCGTTGCCTGTTACAGTAGTACCATACCGACCATGGTGTAAGCCCACCAATTTGAACATGAAATTAAAGTCAGTGTGTGATGTGGACATATACTCTGGTATAAGCTCACTAACATTGAACATGGAATCACAGTCAGTGAGTTGTGTGTACATATACCCTGGTATAAGTCCACTAACAATGAACATGGAATGCAAGTCAGTGTGTGATGTGGACATATACCCTGGTATAAGTCCACTACATTGAACATGGAATGCCAGTCAGTGTGTGATGTGGACATATACCCTGGTATAAGCCCACTAACATTGAACATGGAATCCCAGTCAGTGTGTGATGTGAACATATACTCTGGTTTAAGCCCACTAACACTGAACATGTAATCCCAGTCAGTGTGTGATGTGGACATATACCCTGGTACAAGTTCACTAAAAATGAACATGTAATCCCAGTCAGTGTTTGATGTGGACATACTGTATACCCTGGCGTAAGTTCACTAACATTGAACATGGAATCCCAGTCAGTGTGTGATGTGAACATATA
Source organism: Nesometra sesokonis (assembly GCA_025631205.1). NCBI lineage: Eukaryota > Metazoa > Echinodermata > Crinoidea > Comatulida > Antedonidae > Nesometra > Nesometra sesokonis. The sequence continues at coordinate 10,368 of JAOTQE010073168.1, forward strand.
CTCTGGTATAAGCCCACTAACACTGAACATGGAATTACAGTTAGTGTGTGATGTGGATATATACCCTGGTATAAGCTCACTAACATTGAACATGTAATCCCAGTCAGTGTGTGATGTGAACATATACTCTGGTATAAGTCCACTAACACTGAACATGTAATCCCAGTCAGTGTGTGATGTGGGCATATACCCTGGTACAAGTTCACTAAAAATGAACATGTAATCCCAGTCAGTGTGTGATGTGGACATACTGTATACCCTGGTGTAAGTTCACTAACATTGAACATGGAATCCCAGTCAGTGTGTGATGTGAACATACCCTAGTATAAGCCCACTAACTTGAACATGGAATGCTAGTCAGCTGTTTGGTGGGCTTATATCCAGGTTTGTGAACACTAAATAATTTTATGTATAAACAATTCAAATTTTTGGTGGCTTATACCCGATTCAGAATGGTACTAAAGTAGTACCGTAGAATAGATGATCTTAAAAACTATTTACAAGTAAAATATAGACTAGCAGAGTTAATAAATTCCTTAGGAGTTCAAAGAGGGCATGGAATATAGAGTACAGAATGCATTCTTAATCTAATTACAAATAGTTGATTAACCTGCTTAAACTAGACAGCAGTGTTTACCCGTTTGACTAGAATAAAATTGTTAAAGTTCAAACATAAATTATGTAAATGTTGTGTGTAACAGATTAATATTGCAAATGACATTCAGATTTTCATATTTTATATCTTTTAAATGTTTAATTCACGTGTTGTTTGCTTTTAAATAATTAATATTACAGTATAGTAGATTTACAGGGGCGGCCGCAGACTTTTGAAAAAGTTTTAGTGTTGGTTTATTAGATGTCCGGAAATGGCCACAGGGGCGTGTTAAAGGATTAATTCTTTCTAAATATTTCCTTTTTATAGACAGTGTTTAATATTGATATATTTTCCAAAACAGGGGGGAGGCGGAACCGGCCCGACCCCCGATTTACTGATTTATATCAATACTGTACTGTATGATCAAAATTCACGTCTGCTGACACGTTTACATTACAAGTTGAAAACAGTAACTGTATTGGGCAGTAATATTTCAGTGTAATATTTCAGTGGTATGTCTGTGAAAGAGAATTAAATATGTTTGTGTTGAGCTTTATCATAGGAAGGTATTGTGTGCTTAATCTGTGCATGGAATAAACTCCATGATCTGTGGAAGCAGGCACAGTATTTGTTATTGTTTGAATCTGACACACTTTGTTAAAAAATTTGGATAATAAACACAAAGGATATACTTAACACATAGTTCCAAATTTCACCTTGTGTATTCAGTGTACAATTATTCCATTTTTATTATGTCACAGCCACAGGGCTGTACATCGTGTAAATGTTGCAACATACACCAAAATTAGTACAAAGTAGCAGTTATTGTAAATGAAAAAATGTAAAAAATATTTTAAAACAAACAAACAATAATCATGTTGCATATATTTGAAAAAAAAAACAGCATGCATCACATTATAAAAATATTACTCATCCTCTCAACTCATGCAGAACATCATGCCAGACACTGAAATGTTTACTAACTTTATACAACATATTGACAATAATTAGAGCCAGTAACACTGATAAATATCCATTCTGTAAACACAATTTAAAACACATACAGTAACTATAACAAGACATTCTATTAAGTTATACAAGTATAATGAAGGCTAGTAATAATACAGATGCATGTTTTGGCAAATACTGTTTATTATTATTTATAAATTAAAGTGCACTAAATCACAATAGAACACAAAGTAATACAGAGTTTATGGTAGAGGATGGGAAAGCTATGGTCAACAGCATAGGTTAACCCTTTCCAATTTTAATTTTACCGGTAAATTTGATGGTTAAAAAAACACTCTGGAGAACACTGAGGCCTCTCACCCTTTCCCCCCACAAGATCCATGTCTGCATTATTCAGCAGATCAAATTTGACTGGTTGTAGTCCAAACATTGGTTTTATATACATATCACTCCTTATTTAATGGTAGAAGGCTGATACAGATTTGGGGGTTGCCAAGGAACCCTGTAAAACACCCAACCTGATCACCCTCCTGTTAACCTTGATGTATCGCATTCAATCAACAATCTTACAAAAATCCAGCATTTCTTAAGTGGAATACAACCATATGGGAGTACTGCATTAGCATCTCAAACCTCATGGGATAGTGAGTTGGGTGCTATGTAATCCAAGGCAACAGTGTATTGTGGATTTTTTTCCCTATGAAAATAATGCAGCTTTACATTTTTGTGCTTGAAAAATGTGACACTGATAAACTGACAAACTGTAATCTGGAAAGCACCGATGACTGGGATAAACAGACGCAACCACTTTCTACACTTAAAGATATATTACCACTCGACCAAAAAACTCATTTAAAAAAAGTTGAGAATAGAAGTGAAGTGTTTTTAACAATTGTTTAATAAGTTTTTCATACTGAAAAATAATAAAAAAATTATGCTGCCAGCTTTTTGATGCCTAGCATTAATGATGAAAAATATTTTTAATATAGTATATTTTCTGATGTCATGGTCAATAATTTTCTTCAAAGAACAAGTAATTTTTGCAATCATTTGTTATAATTTTTCAAGTGACAATATATCTTTACAGCTGCTGAGGAGACTTACCAATCCTCAAGCAAACAAACATGCTGCCACAAATATTGCATCAAAATTACAACCAGCTGAAACAACAAATATCAATGGACACTGATCATAATACCTGTAGGTCGGTTCCCACCTTGTCTATGGGGCTGCTTATTCTTATACTGGTTCCAAAACTGATGAGGATTCTCGCCACGTCCAATGTACTCATAATCTCGGTATTCTGGTCTTCTATCCTGATGATCATACCAGTTTGGTGCTTGGTTGTGGTGGTATTTTGATAACCGATTTGGTGCAGGTTCTGGTCTTCTCTGTCTATCCTGCCATCTACCGATATAATTCTGAGATGGAATATTACGATCACGATCATATTCTTCTTCGTCATTTTGTTGTCGTCCTTCATGGGTTTTCCAACCATGATTTCTATTGCGTGAATTGACATCTTTATGCCATTGATTATCTGGGTGGGTGTCTTCATGATCTCTGTTGTCCAAATGGTCTCTGTTATCATCACCTCTTGAATCATATTTTGGGGGTGGGTGCAACCACTTGTCTCCTTTATCTCTTACCAATGCCTTTCCTGTGTCATCAGGTTCGACATTTTCACTTGCGTAGGATCTACCATCCCAGTTATCTTTAGCTCTATCATCCCACTCATCCTTACCTCTGTCACCCTGCCATTTATCTGGACCCGAGGCTTTATGTCCACTTTTTTGTGAATCCTCAAATCTATCAGTGTGATCAGACACCTGATGCTTATTCTCCTTGTAGTCTTTCTGCATTTGATGGCCATTTTTACGGGTATGGGGTAGCTTCTCAACATTATCTAATTTGCGTCCAACAGCTTCGTAAACAGGTCTGCCATCATCGTGATTGTACAGAACATCATCGTGATTATAAATATCATGTTGCAATGAGCTTGAATCATCTCTCAAAATATTAGTAGCATCTTCTTTCATGTATTCATCATTCGGCTTCCTCTCATCTTCATATTTATCTTCTTTGCTTTTTTCAACATCTTTCAAGGAATCTTCATCATTAACTGTATGCTTACTCCCATATTTGGTACCATGTAAGTCTTCAGCTAGGTGATGATTATCTGTACCTTCATCATAGCTCCACAATCTATCACCTCCCCTATCATAATCCTCATTTTTATCATATTCTCTAGAGTTTTCTCCAGCTTTCTGATCTGTCTCTTTTTCATAAACATTTTCCTGATCTTTTCCATTCCTAATCACTTCATTCCCAGAACCAGACAATGCATGCAAGTCATTTTGTAGATCTGTTAAGCTCATTTGGTTTTCCTCTGGATCGTTAACCCTCTCATGACCTTTATTTTGAAGCTCTTGTGTTAGGCCATTGTCATGTTCTTTATACCCATCATGGTCATCAGAATCAGGCACACTCCCCTTGGATGCGACATTCCCAACCATCCCGTTACTTCCCTCTGGATTCTTTTCCCCATGCTTAGAAGGAAAGTCGTTCTTACTTTCTGATGCTGCCTCTTGTGAGGCTGAGCCTGCTGCTGTTAAGTGTACGTTCACATTGTTGTCAATGTTCTGGTCTGTTGGCTGGACTCTTATCAAAGGTGCTGAAGTAGTAACAATAGTATCAGCAGTTGTGGCTGTTCATTCAGAAAGAAAGAAAGTTTTAACTATTATGGATTAAAATTAATATATTTTATCATTCTGTATTCAATTCAGTTTTTGATAATGTTCTGTACCATAAAACACAGGTCAGTATTTGAGAAAACTAAAATACACATGCAGGGTCACAGTACAAACAAATGTTCAAGAAATATGTGAGGTCTCACCACAAAACGAGTCTCATTGTAGGAAAATCCAAAATTGAGTTATCAGTACATTCTAATAGAGCATACTATAAAAGCTGTAACCTTCATTTTAAATGACCGTCATTGCAAAAGTAGATCCCAAGATATGAGCTTTATAAATTTGCAGGGTTTTGAGAAAATCGCAAATAAAGCAACCTAAAAATAAACAAAAGACTATAAATCTCAGAAAATCTGCATTTCCTGCATGGAAACTGACCTAAAAAGTATATCATAATGAATTACAAGTATTATAATACTCATAGTTGATTAAATCTAAATTTCTAAAAATGACTTCAGACCTATTTTGTTGATTATCTCAATTTGGCTTCACCTACGATGCGACTCATTTTGTGGTAAGACCTCATATATTATTAATGACAAGACTACGCACTCCTGGCTTCTAGTTATTAAATCACAGTAGAAAATATACAATTTTCCAGAATCAATTCTACTAACCAAAACTTATGCTACCTAATTTTAATTGATATCCTTGTTCTTAAAAATGATTCTATTGATTTTTTTTGATTTTTTTACTATTTTGAAAAGTAGCATCAAGCTAACAGTTATGTTCCAATTCAAACTGTATTGGTCTGTTTTTATCTAATTGATTTAACGCATGTAATGTTCATCCTGTAAGTGGTAAGTTCCCTTCTGTATGATGTGAAGGGATACAAGTTAAATAAAAAGAAACCTGGTAATTAGGTGTGGTCAAAACATACTTGGCCCGGGCTAGACCTATTCACAAAGCCAAGTCTAGGCCTTACTACAGTAGGCCTGGCTCAAACTTGTCTGAAAAGTGCAGGGAAAACAATTATTTTAAAATATAGGCCAAAAATTCAAAAGGATGATATTTAAGATCATTTTATTATTATATTAAATTGTGCAGTGCAATTTTGAAATTAAATAAGCCATTTCACGGTTTCAACTGCGCATGTGCAGATTAAGGTCAAGTAGTAAAATGACGCGCGGCAATTATATTCCTTTCAATACGAGCAGCACGTAATTTTATTACTTCACCTCGGTAACGCACATGCGCAGTTGAAATCGTGAAATGGCTTATTGCCAACACAGGAGCATTTGATACTTGCCTCACAATACAGTAATTAGGAGCATTTAATTAGCTTCTAAAGATATCTCATGTTTGAATCATGAATCATTGAATTTCTGAAAAGCTGTTTTGTGACAGAGTATTGTATTTTATCTAAATTCCTATTATAAATTGCATTTACTTTTTTTATTTGGTAAATGCTACTCTTTACTTAAAATAACAAAATACTGAAAATTAAAACTTTGATCATTTCCCTTGAAAGTCCCTTCTCCCATTTTAGTGCTTTTTGTACAGGTATGTTGTTTTCACGATGCCTTTTCTCCTACCATCTATACTTCCTTTCCTCTTACAGTATTTGTATGCTATTTTAATTTCTTTATACCTCCCCGGGGGGCAGGCACCTGAAGTACCCCCTCTGGATACACCACTGTATTATTTATATGGTATCATTAGAGAGAATAATAAAAAATTAGCAACATTCACTAGATATTTAAAAGGCAAATTTTTCATATGAAAATTGGTTAAACAATTTATGTTTTTGGTGACATTTTCTGCCTTGTACACATTTGTTTGTTTTGTTTATATTTTTGTTTGGTACCTCAAGATACTTGCATCATGTGAGGCGGTCCTGAAAGTCAAACTGATTTTTGCCGAAACAATGCATGATCACAAATTTGTCTCTAGACTTGCTCCAAGTCTGTATATTTATTTGAATTTTTTAATAAAGTGCGCCACCAACGGATGATAAAGTTTAGTGGTGTGAGGTTTGTCGTTAATATACAGACTTGTAAAATAGTGA
>JAOTQE010073179.1:0-16691 GCA_025631205.1 Nesometra sesokonis
ATCATTTTATATTTTTTTTAATTTTATTTATTTTACTTTTATTTTTTATTTTTTATTTTTATTTATTTTTTTACAATTTTTATTTATTTATTTATTTTATTTTTTTATTATTACTTTTTTAATTTTTTTGAATTGTTTTATTTATTTTATTTTCGATGCCTCCAAAAATAGTAGTTTTCACTTGGGGCTGTGCCCCTCAGTGAATAGTAGTACTATTTAGAGGCACCTTTGTCCATAGTTTTAACCAGCGACTCTCAATTGGTATTGGTATTATTATTAATAACATCCTGATTATAATGCAAACGCAAGATGTTCATGATGTTTAAGAGCCCTAAAATAAGTGATTGGCATTTTAATGCAAAACCTAAGTGTGCACAAGCATCTAGTACTTTATGCAGTGTTCACCCAATTGAAAAATTTATACTTGTAAATTGTCCAGAAGAGCATGGAATATGGGTTAGGTTTGGCCCTATACAAAATTTATATACATAACTATTGACCTCTATGGGAATTAATATTAAATTGTAATACTAAAGAGTAAAGGAGGCAAAAAATATGAGAATCAAAATTATTTTCCATCAAAATTTTTACTGGTAAATTTGATGGTCAAAACCATGCTCGGGAGAACACTGTTTATCGTATATACATGCACATATGAGGCAAGACATGGCAAAACCACCAAGTTGTTGCCTTGCCTCGTATATTTATGCAAGCTAAGGGCAGTTTTTAAATATAATTTAAGTATTATTTGTTAATGTTACAATTATTTTTTTTATCTAATTGGTAATATTTTAGGTTTAATATAAATTTCATATAAAATACAACTGTATTGGAACATAATTCATCAGCTGTCAGGTTTATATACTGCATATGCTTGAAATATGATCTAACAACTATTAAAACTGAATTAACAGCTACAACACAAAACCCTTTTTCCATAATGTATTTTTCTAAGGATGTTACTTAATGACACGACTCTTATAATAGCTACTGGCCATGAAACACCTTCATATAAGCTTTATGCATGATTAATTACACATCTAATTATGCAAATTAGGGTGTTTTTGGATTTATAATAACATATATTTTTATCATCATTTATTATGATATTTTTTTTCAAACAATATCACTCTAGATTTTTCTCCTTAATTCACAAAATAAAAAGTATTATAACACGGTATTGGCCATGTTTTCATTGCCAGAAGAATAATGAGGGAATTTTCCAGATTAGTAAAATACAGTATCTGGTATTATTAATCCGAAAATTCCACTAATGGACTTCACGTAAGATCGTATAATACATACTCCAAGCAATGAGATGCACGCCATTGTGACAGGATTCAATATTTCGTCATCATCAGGAATGATTATTAATTTTAATAAGATGGAAAACACGAAAAGCACGGTATGATGAGATTTGTGGTAAAGAAAAGATGTGATTTGTTTATTAAAGCTGGCAACTCACTGCGTCGTCACTAAACTGTCACTCCCTGTGAGTGTGGTTGCTAGATGCGATGATAGTCTTCTACTCGTCGGCTGACGGTTTTTTAGTGATTTCCCTGTTGAGTCACTAAAATAAAAACATCGCGTCTGGCAACCACACAGACAAGGAGCGACGGTTTAGTCATGTGACCATTGTACGACTATCACCACCACGCAGTGAGTACTTGGCTTAAGGGTCCTGAAAATGAAAAATAACATGCTTTACATTTACAGTAGTATCAAGTGTCCATGACTTTGGAAGGCTGAAGTTTGCCATCATATGGGGCAGGCGAATGGTGCAGGGTAAATCGGCATTACAAACAATTCTAAAATTTATCTCCAAAATGTAGACCATAAAAACCAAAAATAGGTGAAAACAGGGTACCAGAACACGCAAAATCGCTGATACAGGCACTCATTCATCTGTCTACAGCAGGGAATGTATGGACCAGTACACCGGGGTAACCCCACTCGTTTCACAAGATGTACTGGGCTCTTTATAGTATACAGGAGCTATGTGTGTGTACTGGCAACAGTATATGCCAACAACAGCTATTTGTAACACTTGTGCACACCAATGGCCAAATATTTGTGTAACAATTGTGTGAGTCAACAGCATGGTTTAACCCTTACACTGTATTCGCAAACAGAAAATTTTAGTACACAAATGCCCACAAAACAAAGCATTTTTTTTATTTTCGCGGTAGCTTCTTTGTAAGTGAGAAGTATGCAAAATTCTATGTATCGTGAATGTACCACGAAAATTAACACTTTTCCAGGAAACTATGCATTGTGTGGTTGGCTCACAACATTTTTCCATGGGCATGAGGCATTGGCATGGCCCAGTGAATGCGCAACTGTTAAGCCACAATTGCACTGGACTTTTTTTGGTAAAACTAACCGACACACTGGCTAGTTTTTCCATAATTAGTCCAGTTCGAACAGGCAATTTACCTACTGTGTAACCATGGAGAAAATGAAACTTACCCATGTCGCATGGTTAGTTTAACCAAGTCCTGCCTGCTCAGGAAAACAGACCAGGTTAGTTTTACCAAGCAGGAAAGTCCAATGCGAACAGCGCAACTTGGGTAACCTTCCCAAGTCATATTACAGAATGGCCTTCATTGGTCAATTGGGTACTCCTGTGAGTAGTGACCTTTAGTAACATGGTTTATTTTTAAATTTTAAAATAGCTTGTTGTAAAAACTAACCACTCAAAATAATCCAAGTGCAAACAATGGTAAAATTTAACCATTTTAACTGTTACCAATTGTCTTGGTAAAATATCCCTTTTTAAATCCAGTGCAATTGTGGCTTTAGTGTGCGCTGTTAGTTCCCAAACGGCCTTTAAATCTCCCTAAACAACATTCACGTGTGCTCATCTTTAAAGATTATAGTGCTACAATCTTAAGGTTGGCAAGTAGTAGGCATTATCAGCTAAGTTACATATAGGTATCTGTAGTTTTGAGTTTCACATCATACTAAGATTAACTTTAATACATTTGCATAATGGCTAAAAATGTAATGAATTTCAAATAATCTAATCTAACCTAACCTAACCTAATCTAATCTAATATTATATCAAATATATAATATTTAGCCTAAATCTTATAGACGGAAATTGCATTTCCATATTATTATTAGTGAGCTTTCGTAGATTTACGAAAAATGATAATGAAAACGTAAATGTTGCTAAATGGTTTTAAAATATATCAAATTTTCTACCTACGAATTTTTGGCGATGGTCGTAAAATGAGACCAACTGTGACAGAAATTCAAGGTGTTCAATTCAAACGTTACAAGAATTTATATCGTATACATTTTTGTTTTCGTATTTCATGAAGTTGCAAATCACCCTGTAATAAAACAAAAACAAGTTACTGTAAGCTTAACAGCTCCAATGGTGAGATTTTCAATCTTTAATTTTGTGAGAACTGTTGACATGAAAAACAAAAATTAATCAGATGATCATTACCAGACCTGAAAAGTATAGATGCACAAAGGGTTTTCTACCTCTATGTACATTTGAACCTCTCGTAAGTGGACACCTATGGGTCCGCAAAAAGTGTCCATCTACGAAAGTGTGTAGGCTTATGAGAATTTAGGCCAATAGTGGACCAAACACATATACATGCATATGACCTACATTTCATGTCATTCTCAACACAAATGGCCTCTCAAATGTCTAAATACCTTATTCTATATTTTATTAAATATTGTTTATCATTTTTAAGATGAATTTGTTCAGTAACATTATTTTTAACTATTACAGTACAAGGAAAGAAATTTGTATTCGTCGTACAGAAAATCACTAAATTTTACTGGGGTGTCGCTTATGGGAGGTAAATTAACATACAAAAAATGTCCACAGCCATCTATGGGAGATGGATGCTTACGAGGGGTAATAAAGCACTGATTAGATAGGAAGCACAAACGGGTCTTTGAATTAGTGTCTGTTATACAAGGTGTCCGCTTATGAAAGGTGTCCGCGCAGGAAGGTTCAACTGTCAAATAAACTGTATAGACTACTGTATTTTGATATATCAGACATACAGGAAATTACTTCAACTATCATAAATTATACTTGCCAATATTTAAGTAGTGCAATGCATGAGAGAAGATGTGAAACCATCTGATTTCAACAAGTATAACAAAAAGGTTATTTGCCCTATTCCTATTTCCAGACTTGAGTAATTCATAAGCTTTTGGAGTTAAAAATATGAATAAAACATAACAAAGAACAGTACTATTAATTCATTCATTTTTTAAATTTCAAATATCATATAATCATACACTATTATTTAAATATTTTATTTCATAACTATTTTATTTCAAATATCATATATCATATAATAACTGTATTATTTTGTATATTAGATTAAAAAACGTTTTGTAATGGATGCACCTTCTTGGGAAGAGTGCCACTGATTTAAAAGTGATATTCCTAACAAATTATTATCATCATCTATATAATAAAATATACAATAAAATAATATCATACATGATTTGTGGCACATATCACTGGTGATGGTGGTATGCGCACAAGTGCGCAAGTGGGGGACTGAGCTTGGGAAGGGGGGGGGGTGGTCCACATAACCCTCCATAGGGATGTAATTGTGGTGGGCGGAGGTGGGCAGGGCCACCCACCCTAAAAATGTTCCAGTCTAAAATAACTAGGCATCTATTTTGACTAACAGCTGCTAACAGTCATCACGCTCACTAACTCCACATTCAGAGGTAAACGACACACGAATGTAATTGATTAAATGCAAATATTGTTTTTCGACAAGGCCATAAAAGACATTATACATAACAAGTAAAAAATTAAAATATAAAATAAAATGACTAGCTCATGACTACAAAAAGGACTACTAAGAGACTATTAAGAGAAAAAAATCCTAAGTAGACAACAGAAAAAACCTACTGATTGCCTATTAGTGACTACATAAATAGGGCTATTTTTGCTAAAAACTACCTAAATCTACTAAAGCCATCTGCCGCAGGAGAATAAACGATTCCCAAGGACCCCACCTTATGGTGAGCTCTCTTTAGGCAAAAGGCTCACTGAACGTCCATATCGCCACTTCAAAGATATGTGCAAACGTGATCTGAAAACAAATGGCATCAACTCCAACACCTGGGAGACAGCAGCTGTTTTTCAAGAGATACAAGCTACAAAAAAAGGTCTTTGACTCTTCAAGGAACAGCAAAAACTCTATGCAGAGGAGGCTTTGAAGGGTAATGTCAAAGTCCAGGCGAACCCCAATACCAAATTGGCCTAAAAAGGCATGCAAAATACGGCAGATAACTTTTGTGCTTGTCAAACTGAAAACCGGGAAAGTGGCCACCTCAAACTAGCCCTATCTTTCAGGGGCACCCTCTTTATCGGGGGTACTGCCCTGCTATCAGGGAATTCCTGGCGCCGCCCCCACCTGGGATATGGGAGTCTCATGGTAAATACACGGGATATGGCGTGAATGTAATGGTAAAACATTTTCATTGTTAATTTGGCATACGATTTCGAAACTACTTACTTGGTTGAATAGTTTTACTGAAAAAAAGTCCAGTGCGAATATGGCTTTATTAATAATGTTTGATGTTGAAAAAATACCTGAAGCTATCAAACACTAATTAATATGATTAATCTGACAATGTTGTTTGTAGCTGCAACGCCCTCTTTAATTAAATACCAGCAACTATGCTTAATTCTACTTGTGTTTGCTTTTTTGGTTAAGTGTTTATGCAAATCGTCAGGCTTTTGGAACAGTGCCTGGATTAGCTAAATGTTAAATTCATTTGACAACCACGCCCACCCGGACTGGGAAAGTGCGCCCCCCACCCAAACTTTCGGAGGATCCTGGATCTGTCCTGCTTTGGACTATCTTTAGTTGGTTTTCTAAAACGTTTGGCTTACAGAGAGCAATGTTTGTCTGTTTATCTTGGTTTCATGATTTTTGGGAATTAAAAAAACATAGAATTTGTTGTTTTGAGGGAATTGTTTTTGGAGAAACTGACAGTATGTGATCACCTTCAGAAACACAGGAGCCAAAGGCAGCCAAAATGTTTACAAATATGTATTTCACTAGGATGTTTACCTTCTATACTCTTTGGGCCGTGTGTCCTGTATGCTCCTGTTTAGTTTGCTTCGTTCTAAGATTTCCAACAAACAATTGTACTCTCCTTCTCAATCATGCACCTTTTTTGGTTGACCCATTAAGAACATAAATCTAAAAACACCAAAAAACATATCATTACTTCTTTGTGAATAATATTGATGTTTATCCAATTATGGTGTTTAACTGGTTCAATATTATGTACTACTGAAACATGTCCGAGTAATACCATACCCTCAAGTCGTTGTCACTATACCGGATATGTGTATTCGGTAAACAAAATTGTGACCTGCAATCTCAACAAGAGCACGAGGTTCAGAGAGAGATGAGAGAGGAGAGAGACTGGGTGGTTGGTGTTCGCTCTGTCATATGTGATTTTGAATACGACATTTATACGGAATAAAAGGGCTGAACCAATATCACAGTGTGGACAAATTTGTGTGTCTACTCATCATATAACCATTGGTTATAATATGTCCAAAAAAATCTATGTGATGCCCAAGCACATCCTATCTAATATTTCAGAAATCAGAGTTGCCACTTTTTAAAAATTATCACACCATTTTTGGCTAAAAACATATAATTACCTCAAAACTAAAATGAATAAAGATATTCAAAATAGACAATAGGATTTTGTTCAAAAATTACAAGAACTGCATCATAAGAGGCCTACTTTTATTTAAAAAAACTGACCTACCAAGCAGTTGGCGCAGCAGTGGCGCATCGGTGGCGTTTCAGGCTTTCAATCATGATGTGGGTGGTTTGAGACTCACTGCGGTCGACTGTGTTCCTAGGCAAGACACTTTATCCACGTTGTCTCTCTCCACCCAGGAGCATAAGTGAGTACCTGGGAGGTACAAATGCCACATGCACTGATTACGGCTGCAACATTATGGAATGGATTATGGAATGGATTGTATTCCATAGGTGTTTGTCCCAATGACTGGGGGTAATAATTGTGAAGCGCTTATAGGCCTTGGCGCTAAATAAATGTCACATATTATTACCAACATAAATTTTATATACTTTTTAGATGGCTCAATACATTAACTTGAAATCATAAGTATTATAAAATGCATAAAAATAATCAAAAAATATCCTATAAAAAGGATAAAAAGTAAATTGCAACAACTAGAGTAAAGGGATGTACTTACTAAGAAAACTTGAAAACTAACATAAATTTACATATAATACATATAATTATCTCAAAAATCATATAAAATGCATAATAATATTTTAAGAATAAACTATAGGAATAAAAATAAATGCAAAAAGTACAGTAAAAAATTAAAACCTAACCAACCCAAAATTATACATTTTTAATTTTTGAAAGATACTACACTTATTTTATGGTCTTGCTGTCTAACTGTTTCACTCATTTTGGACATGATTCAGTGACAAAAAATTGTTTTCTATAATCCTGCAAATGGTACATTGATTTTAGAAGGATTCTTTAAATTATAAATGCTTATGACTTGCTTTCCAATTGGCTATAAAAACCAGAAGGTACTGGGTGTGAATAATGAATATGAACAGAGTATATAATGTGACAACAGAGGTCAACTACATGAGGCCCAACTTTGGATTGACATGGTATAGAAAATTGAAAATATTTATTAAAGATCACTAGGCAGGAACAGATTTTTGGGGTTTCAGTACAGGTCTTATTGTCTACGTAACCCTCTCAAATCCCAGTTTACTCTACAGCAAATCAAAGTTCGGTATCAACGAGTACTCGGACATTTCTAACTGTGTCTGGTTTCAGAATATGACCACCGATTTCAAGTTAAATTTTCAATTTTTCTACCGTTTAAATTGGCCCCTGGGTGGAGCTAAAACCAACAGTTCTGTCATATTTTCGTTACGCACTAGCTTATTTTTATGTAACCATGATCCAAGTTCATTAATACATGTTGTTATTCTAAATATAGACACTTCTAAATCACCAGGCACTTTACGATCAAAGCTTGTATCTAGAGCTGCGTGTCATCAGCATATAAATGATATTGAACATCATGAAACTTCATAATATCTACACTAGGTCCAGTGTAGGCTGTGAAGAGGGCTGGACTAATCGCTGATCCCTGAGGGACACCATACAAAGTTCTGTTTTTTTTCAGCTTGACAGTGTAACCTTACAGCTACAGTTCTAAATATGACCAATTGATAGCATCGGTGGTAGCCTATTTTCTAAGAAACTGTGGTCCACAGTATCAAATACTAATGACATATCAAGCAAAACTAGTATAAGCACACAGCTTTAGTTAAGTTAAGAAGAATATCCATCTTAACTTTTTTAACACACAGTTTCTGTGCTATATGCTGATTTATAAGCAGACTGCAGTAGTTCAGTGAAATCGTGAATATCGTAAGTATTTATTAAATGTTTTAAGGACTGGGCATTCCAGGGCCTTCCATAGTATAGGAAGATTGGAAACTGCATGGTAATTTGCTAAGCAAACTAGCATCAAGGGAAGCCTTTTTAATAATGGGAGTGACCGCAAACCTTCCTCAAATGCAATGGAAAATTTTAATTTGCATAGGAACAGTTGGCAATTATGCGTAATGACTGGAGAAATTCATCACATCTCTCCTTCAGAAGCCACGTGGGGAGAGGGTCAAGTGGGTTTAATTTATTTGGAAATTTCTGAATAACTGTAATAATGTCATCAATGTCAACTGGTGGAAATGAAGCTAGTGATGGCCTAGTTGGAGAATTGGTGCAGCATTCCACTGAACGATCATCTATACAATTTCTAATACGATTAACTTTAGTTTTAAAGTATTTGGCAAAATCGTCACATAGGGACTTGTTACTAGAATAACACAATGGCAGATTATGTTGAGTTATTCCTAGCAAATTATATATAATGATATACATTTCCTTGGAATTGTTGCTATTGCTATTGCTATTGCTATTGCTATTGCTATTACTATTATTATTATTATTATTATTATTATTATTAAACTTAGCTTGTTAAAACATTGTTTTCTCCCTATCAATTAATTTTAACTTATGTTGTTTGTCAAAGTTATCTTTATTAGCGGCAGCCTTTGATTTTCACCACTTTTGCTCCAGGCTACATCAATTTCTTTGTGCAGTTTTAATTTCATTTATATACCAGCAAGGTTTTGGTTTAATTCTACATGAGCGAGAATTTTCTCAGGGCAATATTTAAATTTACAACCTATTTCATTTGCCTAAAAATAATATAATAATTATACAGTATGTAAAATGTGTTGTTGTCTTCATACTTTGAGACTGTTTGGCTCCATTGTTAAGGACTTCAGTTCCAGTGACTTACTAATAAAATCTTGAGAAGAATTCCTTGCATTAAGCTTCAGCCTTGCTACCTATCTACCATATAAACACATTATTATCCCATTGTAATTTTTTTAATTACCTATGATATGGTCAGCAACGGCTTACAAGTAAGGAAAATACAGCAATTAATAGACCTTCAGACTAACCATAACTGAAATCATAACAATCAATTATTTATTGGCATTGAGGTAACATTAACAAATATATTACCAGGGGCGGATTTAGGGGGGGCGCAACCGGCGCCCTCCCATTTTCGTCAAAACGTAGTTGCGCCCCTTATATTAGGTGCGCCGGGTCAAAAATTTATCAGAAAACCCAAAATACGGTCAAAATAGGTTACCAGACCAAAAAGATGGGATAATGACCTTTTTTTCTTCTCGTCAGGGAAAAATTGGCAACCATGCCCACCCGCACTGGAAAAGTGCGTCTTCACCCCACCTTTCGGTGGATCCTGAATCCGCCCCTGACTACCTATACTTGGTAGATCTTCCTAGAAATTTTACATGGTAGACCTTCCTAGTTCGAGCGGTTTTTTTTTGTCAAATTACTTTTGAAGATTTGTAATTATAACTTGATTTAAAGGTGTATTGTCACTTGAAAATGACCAAAAATTCATCACCATTAATTCTTAAATTAACTTGCTCATATTAAACTTCAGAGTTTA
Organism: Nesometra sesokonis; assembly: GCA_025631205.1. Classification (NCBI taxonomy): domain Eukaryota; kingdom Metazoa; phylum Echinodermata; class Crinoidea; order Comatulida; family Antedonidae; genus Nesometra; species Nesometra sesokonis. Next base: position 10,085 of record JAOTQE010073179.1, read on the forward strand.
GAATTTGAGAAAATAAAATAATGTATATAAAAATTGTTTGATAAACTTTTTACACTAAAATTACCAACATTTTAGAGGCTGTCAGTTTGAATGTGTTTTTTTCTCATTTTTAGCATATAATGTTAGAAAGGTAAAGGATATTTTTTAATATCCCAAATTCTAGTGTAATGAACTTAATACATATATTTCTTCAAAATGAACAAGTTACTTTCAAAATCATTTTGTTGGGTCATTTTTCAGGTGACAATACATCTTTAAAAAGTACAAGTATAATTATATGAAGTAATAGATCAATTTTATTTACTACAGATGCTATTGATAGCAATTATCCAACAGAACAAAAAAGGGGTACAACAAACTAAATCAAAATATGTCATATTTACATTTTGATAGTCAGTTTATGCAATACAAATCTTTCTTTATTCTGGATAAAGCACTGTTTCTTTCAACCCAAGTAAGTACTGGCCTCCCAAGAGGTCCAGATTGTTAACAATATAATTTATATATACAACATTAAGTGAACATAAATTAAAATCATAATAACTAGACTATTATTTATATAATTACAAATGGTTTTTAAATTGCAATAAATGAAGTAATAAAAACATCTTTACAAATATTAACTGGAATTTCATTCCATAACACTGAGACTCTGTAATGAAAACTTCTTTTTCAATGAGAGTTGTTCCATGTAGGAATTATTAGAGTATTAGATGATTGACTTCTAGTATTTCTAGTGTGAAGAGTGTCCATGAATTTGAATTACTTTGATAAATATGATGGTGCAGAACCCTGCAAGCCATTAAAAATAATGATTTTTATATCATCATTGGCATTCTTCCACTTTAATGATGAAATCAGCTCTACAATTGGTGTGTACATATCAGCATGTAGAAGAATCCTAGCTACTCTATTTAGGAGTATTTGAACGCTATTAGTAAGTTCACATTGGAGTGAAGGGCAGAAAGCAGGTTAATATTTAAATTATACGTGAGAGAACATGAGGAAGGCCAAATGACGAAAGCAGGAAGTCTTTATATGAAAGTGAATATGAGATGTCTGAAAGCGAGAAGCAGGAGTCCCAAGTTGTAAAAACACAATTCGTGGAGATTTTCACATCGTCCTACCATTGTTTGAAATGTGTACCATTCCTAAAATGTGTGTTTAAATACCCTTATTTAAAAGCACAATACCTTGACTGTTATAAAATGATAGTTTCTAACATGTGATGTCAATATTGAAATGTGCTTTTACTGTTTCCCAAAGCATTACTAAACTTCATAGTTTTAATTGGACAATGTATACTCTGATTGCGAAACTTTTACAAAACCTGGAAAATTTGATAACACCAGGAGCGCAGGAGATGATCCAAAATCCATGAAAACTCCAAGACCAACCTGGAGACTTGGAAGCTCTGGAAAAGCATTCATTGAGCGACTCCGAATGCTTTCCGAAAAAACAATATAATTATAAAGTTTTTATACAACAGAGACATAAGTCATACCTGCCAAAATTTGTACTCTCGAAAGTGGTAGGCCGTCTCGCCGCCATTGAGTGGTTAACATCAATGCACCAGCGCCCTCATTTTACCCCAGATTTTAATTTTGACAAGCAAAAAAAAGTCATTGCGCCCTCATTGCTGTTATTGGGAGGAATTAGGATGAAATTGGCTACATTTAGTGCCAATTCGGTACATATTTTGATGGCATCTTGTTCATTTTAAAGATGTACATTTTTATTTTCAGTATTATTTTTCACAAAGCGGTAGGATTTTTATGCAAAAACAGTAGGTGGTAGGAAGGCCGAAAAAGCGGTAGCCTACCGCCTACATCGATAGAGTTGGCAGGTATACATACGTTATGAGACTAAATATCAAAAACCCTACCAAGCTTTTATGAATTTTGAAGTCAATTTTTAGAAGGATTTCTTATTAATATAAATTATAAATAAATAAATCAGCGATATCTGGAAGTACTGTACACTTGAAACGGATAATGGCAATTCCTATTAACGTATTTAAACATAAATGAACAGATTTGAATTTTATGAAGATCATAAATTTTTAAAATATTGAATTTCTTATATGAGAGCTCAGATGGAGAATCAAAACTGGCTAATGATATGATGCGAAGAAGGCATAAAATATAGTATTACAGAATAAAAATATTTGTTACAAAGAATTATATTAATTCTAGAGTTTTAAAACCCTTATTATATCATGAAAATTTATGTAAAAAAAAACAAAAATCCCATATAAAATAGGGCAAATGACCTTTTTCCCTTTCATTTTTTGTTTTTAAAATTCAAAACTCATTAGATGAGCTTGTCGCCGTGAAATGTTTGCCCCCCCACCTCTTTCACATAATACTGGATCTGCCCCTGCATTATCCGATTGTCTCTCCCCCATAGATGTATTATTTTAACGGCTAGATGGTGAACTTAACAACTGTAGAATTGCAGTCCCATGTAGCCGCCTACTATTTTGATTTCGTCAGCCTTCGTCACAAATATGTAAATTAAATAATAATACATTTTTCATAATTATTGCATTTTTTAAATTCTGTTGTCATACAAATTACTTATATATGTCATATATTTTATGTTATCAATGTCTTTATAGTTGGATTAAATTTACTTTCATTTATTGATAAATTTAAAACTTCTAAGAAAGGTTGGGGCGCAATTTGGACGTAGCAAGTGTTTAGAATATAACATGATTTGATTGGTTGGATTCCGGAATAGTAGTAGCTTACATGGAACTGCACTTTGGGGGTATGTATTCTGTGGAAGTTCGCCATCTAGCTGTAAATATTAAATGTATGCTCTCCCCTCAACTTGCTCATGTCTGTTTTCTCACATCATGTTTCTCTCTTTCCTTCCCTTTTTCAAATATAAGATATTTGTTTTAAATTTTGTATGCACAAGTTCCTGCAAGCTGGATGCTGAGGAGCGGATCCAGGATCCAGCGAAAGGGGAGGTGCCCTCTTTCCCTCTTTGAGGTCCGGGTGGGCATGGTTGCCGGTTTATTTCTGACGAGCAAAAAAAAAAAGTTAATAGCCCATTTTGCATGATGTGGTGCCCTGTTTTGTTCTATTTGTTCTTTTTTAGGTCGCTTTTACACCCGGCACCCCTCATATAAGGGTGGGGGGGGGCAGCTACGTTTTGCCGATAAGTGGGGGCACTCCGGCTGAGCACCCCACCCCCTAAATACGCCCCTGATGCTCCCATGATGTCTAATACATTATCTGCTTTGAGAGATGTACAGTCGAGTCTATGCTTCCTTTGTTGACTGACAGTTAGCTCAGTCGGTTAAGCATCATACTTTTAATATGAGAGGCAATAGTTCAAGTCCCTTAAAGGGTCAAAAAATGTTTTCAAATATCTGAGAACTCATAAATAAAGATGCATTATAACTAAGAAATAGCCATGTAATACTTGTCTCAAATCGGAGTAGAACACATACATGTCAACATTCACAATACAAAAAAAAGGGGGATTCTTGGCATAAGTCTTGCAGAATTTTTAAATATTTGGTTGCCCTTTGGATAACCAAGTTTTAAAATCTGGTTGCCCTCACAGTTTGTTAGTTGCCCTCCAATATATAAATGATGTTAATTGTAATTGACTGCTGTAATATTGCTAAGGCCGTGTTTGCGCAGGAATTTTGGATTATCCGATAAAATATCATCCAATCAAATCAATTTAAAAAATACAACTGCGCAAACTCAGTGTATACCATAATGCATTATAATTCCACTAACTTCCGACGATTTTTGGTGATTTCCCTTTTCCTCGCGTGGCACTCTGGTTGCCCCCCGGTGAAATCTTCGCAAAAGCGAGATCAAGGTTGACCCCGTGTCAGAGGTAAAAAATTATCGCATTTAGGTCAATTATCGGATAATTATCGGAAAATTATCGGATAATTTTATTACGTCAGAATAGGTTAAACACCAGTTTCTGCAGCACTTTTATCGGATAATTTTTATCGGGATAATTTATCGGATAATTTTTTCCGACGGAAACACGGTCTAAGCCAGCTATTTTATCTTTTCTCTAGGACTCTATGGGGCTTTTTATAAAGCCCTAAGATTTTTTGTTGGGCCATGGTGACTTGGATCAGTTAGAGTTAGCCAAGACATGGTTGCCCATCGGGACACCTCCTAATATGCTGGTAGAAAAACGCTTGCCAAGATGGATGGCACCCAGCCAACTTTTGTGCCAGAATATAGCAGTAGCGGCATCAGGAATTCCCCGACGGCAGGGCAATGCCCCCGACAGGGAGGGCAACCCCGACGGCCCCCGAAGAATAGGCCAAGTGTAAGGTTGCCGTGTTCCCAGTTTTCAGTTTGACAAGCAAAAAAAAACCTTACTTGCTATATTTAGCATACCTTTTTTGCCGTTTGTTGCATTTGGGGCTCAAATGGACCTAGTAGGGCCCCCGACGAATTCATAAATTTCTCCTCGACCCCCGTAGTGCCGCCACTCGAATATAGTGATCTGCTATTGGTCTATGAAATGAGATCCCGACATTTTGTTATACATGACTTTATTCCGATATTTTACAGGATGTATAACACGCGAAAACGCGCAAACACGCACAAAGTTGGTGGAATGCATAAAAACTGTCAAAATTACCTCTCAACAAGTGCCAAGTTTTACTGCAGACCCTTCTGAAGTTTACGAGTCTTTCGTGTACAAAACTTTGGTCACCATATAGTATGATTCACTTCTTCTGGTACTTATCAGAGCTAAAAAAACCAAAATTCCTTTTTAATTTAATTACTTTATTGTAACAAAAAAAAAATTGCCCTAGGAAATCAAAACAAAACAGTTTAAAATTGTAACCCCCTTATGTAAAATGTTTATATAGAAACAGTTTTCTCTCTTATTTTCTCCATTTTAAAAGATGCACAAAGAAAAATTATCCCCATTATAATAATGGAATAGGCTTCATTATGGGATAATTTTGTGTGTAAATAGTAATTCACAGCTAAGAATAATTTTACCTGCATATATAATAGAACAATCCAGTCATAAAAAATTCTGCTTAATTCTGAATATGGAAAACATGCATTAGCGTATTGAACATAATCTACTGCTTAAATATTCCTAAAGGGTTCGAAGGGTTTGCTTAATTAGATTTCAAACAAAGTATGATAAACAACTAGGCCTTGTACACATAATACAATTCACTGGTAATTGACAAACCCATTTCATTCTTAATTTTCAAGTTTAAATCATTTAATAACTGCTTATTTTTTACATAATAAATACTCTATATATAATATATGAAAGTACAACGAAATAAATATAGGCCCTGTACACATAATATAATTCACTGGTTGCTGGAAAACCCATTTCTTATATTTTAGGTTTAAATTGTTCGATTCTGCTTAATTTCACATATAAATACATATATGCAAGTAACAGTATAAATGTAGGCATTGTGCACATGATATAATTTTAATTTTTAAAATTTATATTCATTCATTCAGTAGTAATCGAAAAGATATGTACACAAATATAACTTCATATAATATAAAGAAATGAAAATAACTGTATAGTATTAGGTATGACCAAGGTATAACAACACAAATACATTCTTTTCTATACAATGTGTTCAGTATATAAGTAGTACCACAGTATAAATAGATGAACTTGCACACATGGGCAAATTTTAAAAGGGATGCTTTAAAGGGATGCTTAGGCCTCTTCCTCCCACCACCCCCAAAAATTGTCCTGAAAAATATTTTACTTGGCTGTAATGAAAACGGTTTGGGAGCAGTTGGCGTAGCGGTTACTATTCAAAATCCCAATCGAGAGGTTGGGCATTCGAGAATCACTTATGCCAGTTTCTTGTGCACCTGGGCAACGCACTTTACTCACATTGCTTCAGTCTATCCAGCTGTATGATGGGTACCAGCAAATTGCCGGGAAGTAACCTGTGATGGAGTAGTGTCTCATCCGGGGGTATGACACTCGCATTTGCTTCACGCTACTGAAAATGGAAATACGATCCAGCTCTAAGTCAAGAAGAGCTCCCAAGTCTCCAGGATTGTCCTAGAGTGTCCAAGAATTTTTGATCATCACCCGGAATTAAGTTTTCTCTAGGAAAATCTCCAGGTTTTAAAACATTTTCACAATTAGACCATATTTTTGGCCATATTTTTTCAAAATATTGGTTGACAATAAAGAAATGTGAAGTTTAATGTTTTTTATGAAGAGTAATGGTATACATTAACAGAAACAAAACCAGAAGATACTGTTTTATAATAAGTAATGTGTTTAAACAAGGGTATTTTACATACATTTTATTGAGTGTACACATTACAAATCGTGTAAGGACGACCACAAGAAAATCTCCAGGAATTCTTTTTTTACAATTTGGGACCTCTGGGCATGGAAAAGGATTTACTCTTATGACAACAGACTAGTAAATATAGGTGTAATGTGGCTGTGTGAGAATCCCAAGGTGTAAAGAAGTTTATATTAGTGCCAGAACTGGGTATCATCCAGTTTTTGGTTTAAGCAACCCCCCCCCAAAAAAAATCCCAATCCTGGATCGCCCTAGAGTATATCCTCTGATAACAAACGCCTAAATATGATA
>JAOTQE010073190.1:0-16688 GCA_025631205.1 Nesometra sesokonis
CCCCCAGTGGCTTCGCTTGAAATATTTCCTTTCAATATTCGGATTCATTTTATCGATAATAAGGAGATTTTGAGAACCAAAACTCATATAAGAGATGCATTTATTACATATCGATTTGCGAATAGTAACAGAATTTTGATTTCACGAAATAAACAAGTTTTTAGACGATCTTCTCAGCCTCACTAGTATCGGACTTCTGTTTGGCGGGGAACACGCCGTGGTGGGTCCCGATTTCGGCAATTGCTATTCTATCGATAGGCTACCGGTGATAGGCCAAGGCCTACTCTGCTCTCTTTCGTAGTGGGATCAGTCATATATTTTACTGTTTGTTTGTAGTATTTTTGTCGTTTCGTGAATGACTGTCACTAAACAAAAGAGACAAGATCAGTTATTTTATACATTATGATATCTTTAGTAATATCTGTTTTGGTAATCGTTTTTGACCAAATACATTTTTGCGATTTTCGCGCGCCCTTAATTTTCGCGATCGTCGGGTCATCGCGAAATTCGCAAAAATTAAGGGCGCGCGAAAATAAAGGGTTTTACAGTACTATAAGCTGACTTCAATAAAATCTACAAAAATATGGTTGGCAAGTGATTGGATGGCTGTAAACTAGGGTACCGGCCAGGTAGGGTAGGTTGAGAGCTTGTCATATTTCTAGGCCTAGGCTACCCGCATGACTCCCAGTAGCCGACACGGTGAGCTAGGCTTGGGTACTGAACTAGGCTAGGCCTGGATAATCAGAAACTCTATGTATGATCAACCATGACATGTCCTCACATCGGTAGCCTGGCGTACCATATTTTTTTATTTGTTATTAACATCATAATCATCAATTTAAATCATCATCAATCATTGAATGACAGCAAAAAACAACATCACATTCGCGAGGTATCAAGGTTTCATATCGGACAGACTTTTTGTTGATGTGACCACAAAAAACCCCAATTTATCGTAATCGATATGTCAGAATCGATTTATCGGTATCGTTATCAGCGTAGGTGTGACCGGCCCTGTAAGGTAACAGTAACAATGATGGAATACCTTCAAGTTTGTGTCCATTGATCCAGAGGCAACAAAATCTCCATAAGGGTGGAAATCCAAACTCTTTATGTTGCTTTTGTGTCCTGTTAGTGTCCTCACAACTATCAACAAAAGAAAACTAAGTTATAAAATACTCATATTGTACTGGCACAATAAACTTGAATAGGAATACAAATGTAGCCAGTTTTTGAGTGGGAAAATGTGTAGAGTAATTCATTTCATATAACAAACAACCAAGCTTATTCCCGAGTCACATGAAAAAATCCAACAAAGTAAAACCAAATCGTCATATTTAACATATTGGCAAGCTGTATTATTGAACTATCAGCATTATAATGTTACTTTATCATGTTACACAATAGATAATTTTTCAAATGTTTTTTCATACAAAATAATTTTAAAATAAAAGGGTACAAAATACTAACACTTAGCCAAAACAATGGTGAATTCTACTGGGTTCCTGTCGATTCTAGGTCATTCTAGCACAGCACCTAACTGTGCTATTTCATGTTTACGGGGCTAGAATTGTCTTTAGGATACTAGTAAAAACTAAATACTATGCCTATAATATTGTTTTTATGGATTTGTCTGGAAAATATCTTATCTGTAATTGGATATTAGCATTACATAATGCTTTGTGACAGGTTAATATTTAATGACAAATTCCCTTGGCGACAAAATAATAATTTCCTATACTAATGGCCATGTTGACAGAAATTATTAATTTTCAAAATGCATGTTCTTTTCCTCAACAATACTAAAATTTAAATTTAATAATTCTAGTATTTTATTAATTCCTTTACATTGATGTCAAATTTAATAGTAAATTACTGTCACTTTTGTCATGTCCCACTAGGACAGACATACAGTAATATAATTCCAGTAGGAGCCCTACAAGAACTAAATAGATTAATGAATTAATAAATGCCTCATTTTTTAGAAATTTATGTGGATACTAGACTCAGAACTATGGAGCCATTATAACTTGTTTAAAAGTATCCATGGCTTGGATGGAAAAGATTTTACCAACATGCAATACTTAGATTTTTAAAATATATTTTGTTCAAGCTATAGTATTGTGATATTTTGGTGAAATAACACAATATGGGTCAAACATTCATTGACATTGTTACCTAAATTTACAATTACCATTGCCTTGATCAAAAAAGAATAAGCATTGACATAGCAACTGATTTTGTTTATCAAAGGAACAAGCTTATTGTTATATTTAATTGAAATGCAGTGATCTGTTACAGGTTTTAGAATATTGACTCTATGCTTGGCAGATGGGCAATGCCATCCACCCTCAGGATTCCCTCACTTTGAAGCTTATTTTAAGGTCCTTCTCCCATCCTAATTTCAACCTGACACACATCCTACTGTAAAACCTGATTCACACGTACAAAAATCTTTCCAAATGTAACAAAATGTAACAAATTGTTACATTTTATAGCGCGTGTGAATGTAACATCCTGTTAAAATCTTGGAGAATCTAAAAAAATCTCGGAATATCTCAGAATCTTTACCAGCCTCGCAGCCTCAAGTGTTTAACATGATGGTTAGTAGTACTGCAAAAGACGATTGCAAGTCCTCGATAACTAACTCCGGCCCGCCAAGCTCATGAACGAATGGGCCTATGCTATAGGCCTAGGAAAATTTATAAAATTAGTACCACAACCAGTACGTATTTGCCGTGAATAAATTGATCTAATGGGTTTTTTTAAATGCCTTCGCATTACTAGACATTACTTACGCGTGGGAATGCATGATATCTCGGTAGGAGATATCCTGGTTACATTTTGTTACATTTGGTAAAGATTTTTGTATGTGTGAATCGGGTATCTTTTAAATTAAAGTCTTTTAAATATGTGTAAATGGTTTTTCAGTATATTCACATCCTTGATACATAATTTTACTTCTAACTATTCATACAGTATAGCTCAACGAGAACATCAATATTTTATCTGTTAATGCATAAGTATTTAAATAGATGGAAAATAAGTTCATTTTTCTTGGATGCTGGTAACACCTTTAAAAATGTGTCCAAATCCATTTGATCCAAGCTTTTGAAAATCAGAATATTTTGGCTACTGTATAAAATTATCAAGAAAAAATTAATAGTAAATTTATAGCAGAAATTGTAATATTAAATTTTAAATAAGGAAATAAAAAAGGTCATTAAAAAGACAGAAACGGGTACCTACTATAAAAAAAGAGAAAGATTTGCTGATAAAACGAAATTTTCTAAAATTCTGTGTTGAACAACAAAAAGATTGTTTTATGCCCAATACTGTATCTGGTCAACTGTGAATATCAGCATGTTTGTTTTACCTATTTATTAATAATTATTATCTATTAGTATTACACAATTTGATGGTGAATACTGTAAGTTCATAGAATTAATCTTCATATGTATCAAGAGCGTCGATTTGAGTTAAAAAGTGGGGGGAAAAAGACAAGAACTTGCAGTGGTGGCGCGCGCAACAAGAAGGGGATGGGTGGGTGTGGTTTCCGGTTTGGTTTTGACAAGGAAAAAAATGTTATTTCTCCGTTTGTATGTCTATTTTTCTATTTTTAGGGTCAATTATACAACATTTTAATTGATAAAAAGATGAAAGGCTTACTGCTTTTTCAACTTTTACATTTTTTTCATACATTTACAAAAAATGGGGAAGGGGAAAATTGATATCATGTCTCCCCCCCCCACATTGAAAAGTGGGGGAAGTGTCCCCCTGTCTCCCACAAATCGATGCCTATGACATGTATGGTATTTCCTTAAAGATGCTAATATGTTATCACTTTGAGAACATTAAAGCAGTGTTTGTCTATTACTATTACTATCACTATTATTACTATTACTATCATCGTCATCATTATTGTTTATGTGTATTTATTTCCTTTTATAAAGTTGGCTAGTTCATATAAAGGTCAAAGAATATAACCATAAAGGTTTATTTTTCATCTGTTAAAATATGCATAAATACTAGATGAAGCATTTATTGCTATCTTTCATGGTGTTAATAGGTTGTCACCTTGAGGATATTAAAGCCTAAATGAACAACTGGCATGTGCCATTGTCTATAGTAATTCATCAATGAACTTACAGTCAGCATATGTTAGGTGATGAAACAGCCAAATAGCATAGTGTACACATAGATGGGGATGATAAATATAGAGTAAACTGTGATGATGATGGTGAGGTGATGATGTTGATGATGATGATGATGATGTATGTTGAACAGTCAAATAGCAGTGTACACACAGATGGGGATGCTAAATGTAGAGTAAACTGTGATGATGATGATGATGATGATGATGATGATGAGGATGATGATGATGATGATGATGAGGATGATGATGATTATGATGTTATATGACGAACAGTCAAATGACAGTGTACAAGTAAATGGGGTTACTAACCGTAAATGCAAAGAAAATTGTAAGTAAATTTATAATGTTATGGTCATCATAATCAAATAGCACATGGGGATGCCAATAAACGGCTTTTATCTTAATTTCAGTAATTCTGATGTATTTTAATTCATCCAAATTTGTGATAAATGCAAGAAAAACAAAAAAATACTCTGAAATATAAGCTGATTATGCATTATGAAGTATGAACGTCACAGGTCTTCAACCCACAATACTCTACCCTGGACTATGTATAATTGTGTAGGTTTGCATCAGATGATAAGACTCAAATATTTCACCCAAACGCAATGATGATGATGAATATTAATGAAGAATAAATTATTGATGACAAGGCTTAAAAAAACTTGTTTGTTTGCCGTCATCTACCGCCCTTTAAAATGGCAAAAAATATGAAACTATTTTTGTTTACCACCTTAAAAAGTGTTTTTTTTTTAATTGTGATTAATAAAAAACAAAACTGAAAGACACAATTTTACACACTATTGCATACACAATAAAATAACAAACTTAAGTGACTGGTGTTTATTTTATTTTGTTCAGTCATTTAAATTCTGGCTTCTGTACTTTAAATTAAATCAATCGGATGGGTGTTACATAAAAAATTGACCAAATACCTCATTGTTATAAACCTTTAAAGCAGGTCCTTCTTTGTAGGTTTAAAAACAAAAAAATGAAAATTTTACAAAGTGATGGCAAGCATAGGCCAATAATTGATGCTTGTACTGGTGATGATGACTCTTAAAACTGACGGTATCGTTCCAGTTTTTATCTAAAAACAAAACCATGTAAGTAAAGCAAAAATACTCTGTCTAAACTGAACTACATGAAAAGCCAAAGAATGATCAGTTTTGAAAGAAATTGCTGTTTGTTAGGCTATTTAACTTGTTTAAAAACAAAAAAATTAACACTCTTTTAGGACACAATACTAAGAAGAAATTCCATTTTTGCAATTATTTTTATGAGTCATAAAAGACACATTTACACTGAGTCACCATTAGATGTAGTTTTACATTACAGCAGCAAAACATAATTTTCCACTTTATGTGGAGCTTTTTTTTATAGTAGGCTAATATCACATCATTTGTAAAAACAAGTACGAAAGTACAAGGACATGATTCAATGACCCAGCCAACATTTTTAATGTTTTTGTTTTTCTTAATTTCTGGTTATTTGCATCTTTGTCTTCTCTTTTGTCAGGTACAGTAGTCTTACCGTATTTTATTATTTTTATTATTATTATTTATTATTATTTTATTTATTTTCTTATTTTTTTGTGGTCGCTCATGCATAATTAAACTTATATATTACTGTTCACTATATAATTAATTCTGAATGGATTGGACAAGCTTTGCGCGTACTTTGCGCACATTTAAAACACTTTTTTCATTAAATTGAGTAATTTCCCCAAATTCTGAGCTTTTTAACCCAAAAAAACTTATAAAATCTAGCATAATTCAGATTTTTTTTATGGGTTTAACCTTAAGTATATTCCTGTTTACCATATAATTAATTCTGAATGGATTGGACAAACTTTGCGCATACTTTACGCACATTTAAAACACTTTGTTCTTTGAATTGAGTAATTTTCCCAAAAATAGTGTACTTTTTACCCCGCAAAAAACTTAAAAATCTAGCATAGAGAATTTTTTTTTTTCAGCAACACCGTGTATCTGCACACCCTATTCAGCATGCCGCAGATTCGGTTACGTCTTGCTTATTCTATGCTCCAATTAAGCCGTAAATCTAAAAATACCCTTAGGGACACGGGATTTAAAAAATGGTTTAAATGTATGTTCAGACTCAATGATTAAGCGGAGCGTAACCTATGTGGTGTATGATTATTTGTCTGAACTAGTTGGCGATTAGCGCAAGTCCCTAATCCGGAGCGTAACTTGTGCTTCCTGCAAACCCTGGTTTAGCGTAAGCTATGGAGTTACGCCTTGTACACCTGAATGGTTTTGTCCTTGTGTTACACGTTGTCCAATCAAAATTTACAATCGGTCTGCATTGGCCAATCAATTACTGATCACTGGTCATAGAAAAACCCACTGGCGGCAGTTTTAAAATTGCTTGTGACTTGGGCTACGCCTTGTGTCTGAACACATTGGTCGTTACGCCGCATATTAGCTTATGCCTTGCTTACGCTAAGCTCCACTTAAGCAATGAATCTGAACATAGCCTAAAACTCTAAACATAATCAATTTAAATTTTAAATAACAGCACTCATGTTTGTTATTTAACGGAAACAATATTCATCAATTTGAATTGAATATCTTCATAATTTAATTTACACATTTATTATTCACATTTAACAAAATGATCGTAAAAACAGTTTAATAAAACTACAAACAATGAAAAAATATTATTGAAACTTATTTGTGATGTAAAGACTTATAAAGAACAATTAAACTAAATATAAATTATTCTACCTGTCAAGCCTTGATAATAAACGATTATTTCAATTAACATTCTCATTACATTAATGATGACATTAGTGTTATAGTACATGAACTGACCTCAAGCTGATTATATGCTGATGATATAAACAATTAGTTAAATCATAGTCACTCCATGGTTAGATGCTAACTCCTATTTATTAAAGCTGTAGAATTAGGTAATAATTATCTGATATACTTACTCTTTGCTGCTTCCAAATCCCATATTTTAAGTCCACCAGATTGAGAGCCTGCTACTACTAATTCCTCACTACTTGAAAAGCGAACACATTCAACTGGCGTTGTGTGACCTGATAGGCCCTGTTAAACCACAGAAACATGTTAATTAAGCTGGTTAATGTCATCACAAATCCTGTTAAACTCTAAGGCATTGTGACAAATATCAGTACTAAAACCACACAGGTTAAGTTCAAAGAATGGCCAAAGGTTAAATGGGTACATCTAGCAGGTAAAATATCCAACATTGTACCTATCACTCTGTTTCACTGGAGGAATGGAAATCTGAATACTTGTTTAATCAACAATGTGAGACGACATGGCTAAACTACCAGTATCACATACTGGTAGTTAAACCATGTTGTAAACAATTTTAATTTCTTTTTTCGCTATGACGTCCATTGAAAAAAAAACTAATAGTTTTTATTGTATGTGCTCACTACATACAACAACAGAAACAACTTACTTTATCCATCTATCGCTGATCAATATCGACATTGTATAAGCAGGCCTAACATTCTAGGCAACTGGATAGGATACTGTAACTTGGTTAATTAACAAACCTAGTTTAAAGATCATTATCTGGTTAGTTTATGTTGGTTGTTTTACTGACACACAGGTTAGCATAGTGTAAGATAAAATTCAAACTAAATACAGGCTATGTTCACTCTAAAAATCCGGCAAATCGCCAAATACTACTAGAATTCTCATTTGGCTAAAAAAATAACCTCTTTCCCCAAATTGGCTAAATGAAAATCCCACAAAAAATGCCATTTGGTGGCCATTTTTATTTTTTAAATTTGAATAAAGAATATATAATACGGTTAAAAAATTGGCAACATTTAGCCAGTTTGGCCAAGAAAAGATTGACTATAGAATGAGCGTAGACAGGGTATAACTTATTTGATGGATGGGCATGTTTCCGCAACAAAAACTTATCTGATAAAAGTTTTGTTCAATTTTAATGGACCAAAATTTTTCAATAATTATCAAAATCAAATCGGATAATTATTAGATAACTTGTTTTATTGGTCAAGTTTTTATGTTTTGCGAATAAAAAAGGGAAAATCCCGGAAGAAATTGGGACTATGGAGGACAAGTTAAAAAGCATGGTCTCTACTACTAACTTTGAGCAGTTAAATAGTTTAATGGATCTGATTGGATAGATTGTCTGGATAATTCACAATCGATGCGGAATCATGGGCTAAAATTGAGTAAAAGAATATAAACAACAATGTACAATTTATTAATCAATGGAATTACAAAAAACTTACCATGATACAATTAGGTTTCCCAACAGCCCACATGTTCACTTTCTTATCCTCTCCACCTGTGACCATCACCCTGCCACTCTTGGGCCCAAGTGCAAGGCAGTTTACATTGGCCCCATGTGCCACGAACTCCTCTGAAAATTAATAGAAATTAAATCATAAACTTGAGAGTTGGAAATTTGTTATTATAATGTAACGTAATTCAATTTGTATAGCGCCTTATACAGTAGAGTCTGTGGACCAGATGTTGTACACATTCATATGACTTTTTACGCCCCTAAGGATCACTTCATGTCCTGCTGCCCGATACAGGCGCTCGCTCATTCATCTGTCCACTGCAGGGGATGTATGGACCAGTACACCGAGGTAACCCCCTACTCATCTCAAATGATGTACTGGGTTCTTTATAGTGCACATGATCCGTTTGTGTACACTGAGCCTACGGTTAAATTATAGTCTTTATCCGAGAAGACTTGTTTCACCACCAGAACCAGTGCGAGTGGGTCTCGAACCCATGCTGTTGTTATTGCTACTGTATGGTTCATGGTTCCCCTGCCTTAACTGTTCGGTCATACAGTTAAACTTTAAAGTCAATTTTGTTAAATTATTTCTAAGTTACACAATGCTAAAGATCAGGAAAATTACGGATTTTATAGAGGATGTGTTTGAAAACCGTATTAGAGATTATATTAAAATAAACCTGTTCTAAAGTGAATTTAAGCACCCTTTATTCTTTAGTACTGTGTAACTTGAGTAGTAGACCGACTTTTGATTTGGGATCATATTTGCAACCTGTTTTTTTTTTTGGCATAATTGTCAAAATGTTGCGAAAATTCATCTGCTAGGTCTAATTGTTCTATAAATTTATCCATAGAAATTTTAATCCCAGAGTTGCCCTTTAACAATCTCTAAATAAATAGTTTTCCAATGCCATTTTGGATTTGACTTTGCAAGTTGACAGTAGATTTATGGATTATTTTTTCATATAAAAAAATGAATTGCTACTCAAACAATACCCAGGTGCTTAAACAATTTTGGTAGATAAATCGACAAACAACACTACTGTAATGAGTTCCATAAAATTCAGCATAGCAAAACAGATTATGCTTCTACAAAAATTGAGCAGACAAAAAAATTAAAAAGAACACAAGGAACATATTCTGATTTAGAAGGATGATTACTTCAGGGCTTGAATTTAACCAAGGCCAGTTTCCTCCGGTATCCTCTCATTTGGCCTCAATGCCTTAAAAATGTGACCTTAATCAAGGCCACTTTAGTCTTGGTGCCCCTTGTTTTCAGTAATACATGAGGAAACAATTGTACAAAATGGCCTCCAGTACCCTTTGGCACCCCTTAAAATCAAGCCAAAAATGGCCTTGCCCCTTCAAGGCCCAAATTCGAGGCCTGTTACTTGCGCTAGTATGGTACCGAACACTGGCTAAAAATTATTAAAAGATACTTACGCAACTTCCATGCCTTTTTTGTTGTCATTGTCAAGTTTTAATTTCCTCTACTTTTTATGAAACATATCAAGCAAGTACCTAGAATAAAAGAAAAATGTATCCTGTTCTAAAAATTAATCAAAACTAGGCATATAGCATTCATACTGTATAATTAATAACATCAAAGGATTGTCACTTAAATCGCATCTGTGAAGTACAGTATGATCAATCAGGCCCGTAGCCACCAGTACGGTTGGTCAGGTTTCAACTGGACCACTTTTTGGCCGATTATCTCACACTATTCACCTGATTGATCTTCTCTCGGCCACTATTTGCTCGCTTCGCTCGCAACCTGACCACTTTAAATGTCGTGACTACGGCCCTGTCAATACACATGAAGTTGCAAAATGTTATCCTTATACACAGTACTTTTATTTTGCAAATCTGGCAAAACACATCCTAGTACAACACAAAAATTATTTTACTGATCCAACTTTCATCGCATAAAACTCATTTATGGGGGTAGTTGCCAACTTGGAAAGTGTTGCTGACAGTAACCATGGAAAATATGCCTCACCCGGCTTTGAAGTTGGCGGAGCAGGTATTGTTTAAAATTTGTGTGTATTGTATTTTTATATTTTATAATGTAAGTGACATGTTCACCTTTCAACTCATTATGGACAATTAAGAGTGTTTGCATGAAAGAATATGACATAAATTATACACCGACTAGAAAATTTTAATCCATGCTATCAATATTATTAATCACTAAAAGCAAACATTTTTTTATTACAAAACAAATTGATGAGACTATACAAAATACAAATGGACAAATAAATTATTATTACAACCTTTATTTCTCAAATTTATAATAAATTTTGCAACCCTTATTTGTAATTTTGTTTGTTAAAATAATTTAACAATCCTTTATTTTCAAGATTTTAATATAATTTCAACATTCAGTCATTGAAAGCAAAAAAACAAAATTATGAGGATAACCAGATACAATTAATATTAATGAACAAATTTATATATAAATTATTACAGAAGTTCTTTATGTTATCGTGATTTATCTCCCAACCATTATGTATGGCGATTTCCAAATCTTACGAATCTAACCAAATCTTATGAATAGCACTGCATTTCTCTATGAATTTTTACCTTTCTCATTGAAACAATAAACAATAACAACTTTCCAATGCAAGGGGGATATGTACAGTAATATGACTTTGACAGATCTTACCAACTACTGTAGCGTTATAACTTTGAAAAAGTCAACAGAAGTTACGTTTGGAATATGGAGAAACTATGACCCTTTTTTGAGGGGTCGATATCTCTAAAACGACAAACCAATATAGCTAATTTTGGCGAGTTCATTTTTCACAATAGAACAATAATGGGAGTTTCACAAATCTGTGACAGTGAACAGGTAAACTTTCTGAAATCTGGTTGATTTAACATTGTAACTCATTTGAATTCTTCTCTTAATCCTCTTTTCAGATATCAATATTATTGTTCAACTCCAGTAATTACCGAGACATTAAGATTTAAAGGTAGGGGCCACATGTGCAATATTAAGGTAGATGAAGGCCACACGTTTTGATGAATTTTGAAAAATGTTGGCGAGTCATAATCATATGTTCCAGAGTAATGAACCAAATTTGCTAAAATTTGAGATTTTACCATGATCATACCAAACGTGTTTAACAATTTTTATCACAATCTGAATTGGTCAGGTTAAAATTATTCAATTTTTTGGGAGGTGATTTGACAAGGAATAACCCAGAAAACAAATTTCATGATGGTACTGTATAATAAACTTTGATGGGCCTATAATAGGCCCATCAATTCCAGCTCATTGTAAATTGTATAATTTCTCATAAGCAAACATCTCATTTGTAAATATACACAGTATGAAAAGTAACACTTTTTTTTCAGCTGAACAGATTTGTACCATATGTTATGACCTCAGCTATATTCACTGACATACTGCTGCTAATAGCAGACTAGTAATGGTGACCTGATGTAACTAATACCCGATTCACACATACAAAAATCTTTACCAAATGTAACAAAATGTAACCAGGATATCTCCCGAGTTTTTCCTACCGAGATATCAACGCATTCACACGCGTAAGTAAGTAATGTCTAGTAATGCGAAGGTCATTTAAAAAAACCCATTAGATAAAATATATTCACGGCAAATGCGTACTGGTTGTGGTACTAATTTTATAAATTTTCCTAGGCTTAGAGCCTAGGCCCATTCGTTCATGAGCTTGGCGGGCCGGAGTTGGTTATCGCGGACTCCCATTCGTCTTTTGCAGTACTCGCCATCATGGTAAACATTTAAAGCAATCAACAGGGTAGGCCTATTTAGAAACCTCCGTTGTTTCTGATGGTTTTTAATAATTCTAGAGAGAGCATTTTTAAAATCACACCAGCGTTCATTTATATGCCTTCTCCTATTTCCACTCATAATTAGCGTTGATAGAAAAGACTCGTCCATATTACGATTCCGGTGTAACAACAACGAAACTCCGCGAAAGACCATTGTTTTTTAATAGAGTAGAATTATTGTGCAGAGGCCTCAGGTAATATCTCGGAATATCTCGGAATCTTTACCAGCCTCAGGATGTTGCATTCACACGCGCTATAAAATGTAACAATTTGTTACATTTTGTTACATTTGGTAAGATTTTTGTTCTGGTGAATCGGGTATATAAGGTCTGTGCGAAGCAGACCTTAGAACAGTGCTACTTATGGTCTTACTGTTGACATCAAATTTACCGGTAAAAATTAAAATTTATCCATAAAAATTTTGTTTATTGAATTATGATATAATTTGTATTCTCATGTTGCCCTCCTCAAGGAACATTTTTGCCAGTGTAGCGTACCAAAATGCTACACAAAAATGAACATTTGCAATGCTACACAATTTTAGGCATGGATCGCATAAAATCATCATATTAAACCTTAAATTCACAGCATCAAAATGTTGGCAAATATTGATAATGAATATTTTGAAATAAAAATTTTCCCAGGCTCCTTTACACTTTAGTACTAGAGAGAATATAGGAATGTTCATAGAGGCCTATAATTGGGATAGTGCCAAAACCCATTCCTGAAAAGTCATGTTTTTTTTTGGAAAATTTACCAGTATAAAAATAGTATTTTTAACTTTTTCAGAGGTGGGTGGCAGATTTAATGTGGGTGGAACATTTTCTGGGTGGGCGGCCCGGCCCACCTCTGCCCTGCATAATTATATCCCTGGTGATGATTCTGCAAGTTCAAGTCCTGTTACAAGTGACATAACATTTTTTTCAATGTAAAATCTATTCAATCTTTTCCAATTGTAGAGACATTTTAATGTGTAAGAATGAAAATACTAAATAAATTTAAAATGGTTTTAAGCTAAATATTCTCTTTCAAACTGCCTTGTCAAAACTAGAAAAATCTTATAATGTTAATGAGATTTATCCTACAGTATAGTTTATGGTAGAGAAATTAATAGAAGGCAGCTTTTACACCCCAAAAAATTGCAGTTAAATGTGCGGACCTGGTGAGTGGTCGCTTTCATTAGTTTAACCATTTGGCTGAAGACAACCAATTTTAATATTTTATACCACATTTACAAAAGTCCAACTTTAAATTCTATTTCATGATTAAAAGTCTTAGCCAATTTTGTTGTTAACCAATTTCAGTTAGTTTCACAAAAGCCCAGGTCTTATTTGCGATTTGGTTATTGAGTAGGCGTTTAAACCTATGGGGTGCACTCACATTAAACTAGTTTTATTTTAACTTAATGATGATATACAATTTTAGGTCCAAAGCGTTTCTTACATTACAAACTAATGATCAACAGTGATTAATTTAGAAATTACGGCAGTTTAAAATTTAGGCCTAGGTTTTAATGTGTAAGCTATCCACTAATTATTTTGGTTTACACCCATCTTCATGAGCAAATAGGATAATTTAAAACAAAAAATGAGAAATTGAAAATGTGAAGTCTGACTGTATAGGAGTTAGATTTTTTGCAGTTAAAAATTTTGGTGACGGACATTTTTTTTGAGTTAGGCAATTTTTGTAATTATCGTACTTTCACTTTTTTTTATACCTTATTCAGACTATTATTGCACAAGGCTTTCAGAATTTGTTGCCCGATGGCCCAAGGGAACCAAAAAATTACATAGGGCAACTAAAAATTATTAGGTTTCCTGACGGGCAACCAGGTTTTGGCTCATGGTGATCGATTGTCAAGTCGCCATGACTCCCAGCAAAAAATGTTACATAGTGTCTTTAGAAAAAGCCTCTTCTTAAAGGCCTAGCAAAAAAGGATAAAAAGAGCTGACTTTAGCAATGATTAATTTAAAACAGTCAATTCAACAACTAACATTTTTTTTTATAAATTGTTTGTAGGGCAACTAAAAAACATGTGTGGGCAACCATATTTTAAACCTTGGTTAGGCCCCATAAAAATAAGTGTTAGTTTATCACCCTACCAAAGCATGAAAACTGGTGAGGTTGGGAGGTTTTTTTTTACCCCAAGCCTCTAATGTGATCTTATGTTGGGATACTATATCGTCCATCGTTATTTTAGACTTGCGCAAATACGACGTAGATACCCGCACACCAGCCTGCAGCGAATATTGATCATTGTAGGCCTATTTCTAGTACAAGTGTACATCATTGTGAGCTCAAGAATCGATCATATGTTAAAAAAATCCAAAGCATTTCAAGTGAAAAAACGATCGTTTGAATAGTAAAATAAGTAAAAAAAATATTTTAAAAATCGGGATTTCCCCAAAACTGATGCGCGCGGGGATGATAAACTAAAAATTTTTTTTATGGGGCCTTACCCGAAGGACAACTAAATATTTCAAAATTCTCAAGGCCCGGATCATCACACATAGACAGTGGCTTCAATAAATCAAAATCAATTGAAATGCAATTCAACTTTGAATATGGTGTTAGTTTCTTTACACATTAGTACTATTATTATAAACATTTAACTTGTTAAAAAATAAGCCCATTATCCTTACGCAATCTTTCCTTTAATTCATCATAAAATTCATCAAAAACACTGCACTACAAAACATTCAACAACAATGCCTAGGCCTATAAATAACAAATGGTATGCTATATTTAAGTCTATCTACTGTATATACCTATAACATCAATACAGAGTTGAGCTTAGGCCCTATGTAGGCCTAAGGAACCGAGGAATTTGTTCAACTGTTGCAACAGGGCAACTGCTGTCTGTCTGGTGATGGAAGGCCAAACCAAACAGCAAGGCCTCACTCATCATCATCGTCGTCTGTTTCGAGTGAAATAAAAGTAGAAATTGCTATGTCATCAGCTATAAACTTAAGCAACTACTTCTCAATATTTTATACTATGATAAATACATAACATGTCTTCTAAGATTTGGGCCTAAAAGCATTTTAATATAACTCACTTTATCATAATCGATCCACCTTCAACTTGTCACAACTTTATTCACGATTGCCAGGGAAATCGGATCGCGAGCAGCAATTAGCAATTTAGGCTAGACGGTGAGGAATCTGATTGGGCCGTGGATCAGTTGGTCGCCCAGGCCGGTTGGACCTAGGACATAAAAGACAAAGAGATCTACAAAATAAAATTATAACCCTCTTCTAACTTAATAATATTGTTGCTATTGTATTATTTAGTAGTTTATATTTGTTATATAATTTTCTATGGTTAAAATGATAACTTGCAAAATTCCAACTGACCAATCAAAATTAGTTTTAGTGAACACTTCGGAAAACGTGTCAAAATCTGGGTCAAAGGTTATACTGGAGGTAAACAAACCCAATGTGGATGGTGATTTCCATGCAAGTAAAATTATGTTCATGTTGCATTTTAACACCATTTTTGCAAGAAATGCAAGAATCCCAAGTTTCGGTGGTATATCGAGATGCATAACGTACATTCAAGGTCAATCACCAAAGTCTGGATCTTCCGGGAAAACTAGAGAGTATTTTTATTACATTGATCATCAGGGACAGGTGTGTACAGGGACAGAGTAGGCCAACATTCATTCATACCTCCATGATTCATGTAGGTCACAGGCTTTGCCTAGCTAGTTAGTCAGTGCAGGCATAGGCTATGTTAGGGCCTAGGTCTACTGCGGTTGCTGCTATTTTGTTTTTTTTTTTAATATGTTACTCCTGTTACTGGTATCGTGGTACAATAAACTAACTGTAAGCATGGTTTAAATATTAAACATTGCTGATTCTTGTAGGCCAGCTCCAGTTTAATTATTACATTATTTCTTAGGACTACTACCTAGCCTAGGCTAGAGCTATGTTTATACATAAACCTATCACCAACTGACAAAAGTATACATTTGAAGGCTTAAAAAGGAGAGAAGAGCATGGCCTTCTAATTAAATTTTGTTCCAGGAGCATGAATGGGTACCTAAGCAAACTCTGACATGGTATGAAATATGTTTATGAGGCATCATATGCATGTAATGTAAAATTGTAGTAGTGTTGTATCAAGCAATTTTGATAACTTTTGTATTTTTTAGTAATTTTCATCTATTATTATTATTGTAATTATTAAATCTGCCTGGTCTTTTACTTTTTGAAATTCAGCACAACGTCTAATAAAATAAATTTATTTTTAATTAGCTTTTCCTGGATGATACAAAAGTGAAGAACTTTATTACATGCTTTAAAGGTAAATAATTACTTTTAGCATTATACTACTATTAATATAACCACACTTATTGTTAAAACTGTGTGCATGGTATGGTACTTTGTGGTTCGTTGAAATAATCGAGGAGCATTTGGGGGGGGGG